>VZTY01020416.1:0-24138 GCA_013400935.1 Turnix velox
GGAGGATGGAGGGATGGCAGGAAGAAGAGGGGGGAGGATGGAGGGATGCTGCTGCGACCCCGCGGCCTAACGTGGAGCCAGTGCCCCTGCAGAGCTGCCTGCTCTGCTTCCGCCCTGCTTTTTTTATTATTTTCTCCTCCTTTTCTTATGCTTTATTATTTTTCTTTCTTCTTTCTTTCTTTTGCCACTTTTTTAGCCAGAGGGGTGCCTGAGAGTTCAACACTACTCCCCTGCTCTCCACCTCCCACCCTTCTCCCATCTCTTCTCCCATTTCCTTTTCCCATCCCTCTTCCATCTTTTCCCATCCCTTCTTCTATCCTTTTCCCATCCGTTCTCCCTTCCTTTTCCCATTCCCTTTCCATCCCTTCTCCAGTCCCTCTCCCTTTCCTATCCTGTTCCCCATCCCTTCCCTTCTCTTTGCAGCTGGGGGCCAACCTACCCTGCATCCCTCCATCCCTGTATCCCACCTACTGTCCCAATACACAGCAGATGCCCTGCACTGGGCAAGGACAGGCCTTACTGGGGGGATGGTCCCCCCAACTGCACGGAGCAGCTGCAGAGCTGCTCCCAGGCTAGGGGGGAGGCCCTTTGATGATGGCCTGTGGGGTGGTCCATCTCTCTTTGCAGCCCTGCATCGGACCCTTGCCTTCAGGATGGTGCCTGTGGGAGCACTGACAACTCCTCGGGGACACCCCTTTGCACCCCAGCCCTGGGATGATGCAGGTATTTGGAACCAACCCCCTCCCCCTTCCTCCTTGGGCTTGCAGCCCAGCTGGTGCAGATGCTGCAAGGAGCCCGTCAGGTCGTGACGTGCCAATAAAGCTCTTTTGCTGCGGGCTCCTGTATCCTCTCCTTTGTTCACCAAGCTTTCTTTCCCCTTCTCTTGCAGCAGGGGAGACAGGTCCAGGTGTGTGTGTGAGTGTGTATGAGATGAAGGAATGAATAATATTAAAATCCACCCCAAAATAAAAACCCTCGCCTTTCAATTTGGCGTCCCCACAGTCACCTGTATAAACTTGGGTAGGTGCTCTCCACATCCTGGATCTCTCAGAGAGTCTGAACTGCTATTTAATGAGTAAAAGGGGGGGGGGGAAGCAAGATATTTGGGACCCCTTCTACTAGGGGTCACCCCCGTCCCTGCTGGCAGTTTCCTGCCCTGTCACACTCTGCACTGAGCATCATCCCTCTGCAGCACCCGAAGCATCCCCCTGGCAGCACGCAGCCCTCACCCAGCTTTTCTATCAACCATGGGAGAGAGAAATGAGCTATAAACAACCCCAAATAAATAAACAACCTATTTTATGGCTGGGATGAAGAGACACCATCACCTCGCATTAGAAGGAAGGAAGGCCTGGTACCCCGCTGGGGCCCGCCTGCATCCCTTGGGCTCAGCTCAAGGATGGAAGGGGGTGGTGGAGGATGGAGTGGAGGGGGCAGGCAGTTCTTATTAATATTAATCCCGTGAACTATAGCTATTCCCTGAATAAATCAGATTGGGGGGTTTCTCAAAAGCCTCTGCCTTGGGATGAGCTGCAGTGTGGCCCCTCCTCTTCTGGGTGGACACTTTGGGTAGGGAAATGGTGCGGGGAAGTGGAGGGGGAGGTGGACAGATGCGTTTGGGGTTTTGGTTGGTTTTTTTTTGCTGAGGGATGGAGGAGGTGGCGGGATTTCATTCCAAGCACGTCAGCTTCCCCCCCCAACCCCCACCTCTATCCTCCATCCACCCGCAGTCCGATGTAAACATAACGGCTCGAAACCTGCCAGGCTTCATCCCCAGTTGGATTACAGGGTTGGGGGGGGGGGAGAGAAGGAGGAGGGAGATTAAGCAGCTTGTGCAAAGGTTTGATTAACAGGGAGATGCCCCCGAATAACCTTCAGGCGTCTGGTCTCAAGGTTGCCTGCTGGAAGAGGCCAGGGAGAGGCACCATCAGGTACTCACCATTTGGGGAGAGAGACCCCCCACCATAGAATGAGAAGAAAGGGATGGATGGAGCAGAGAAGATCCTTTCCATCAGCGATTTTATGCCATTCTGATTTCTCCTTGCCCACATGCCCACCCCCTGACCAACTCACTTGCTGCGGCGCTGGTTGGACTGGAGATGCTCTGGCTCTGGCAAGGAGGAGGAAGGATCTGGGAAATAACTCTTTTGCCTCATTTCCCTGCTTTCTGACGAGTCGTAGCCCCATCCAGCCCTTCTTCACCCATGAAGGATGATGGTCTCTATGCGGAAAAGTCTTTTCCTCCACCTTGCCAGGGTAACCAGCTCCTTTTTGGGTCCATTTTTATGCGCCCTCTAACTGCAAGCCCGTACATCTCCTAGCAGCAGCAGCAGCAGCAGCAGGCAGGCAAAGCAAGCCTTTTATTAGGAAATCTTATCAGGATTCAGGGGGAAAATCCTTTCTTAATGTCTTAGCTAAGCAACGAGCCCAATTAAATTGCTTAGACTATAAAAAGGATCAAGAGTCTCCTGGTTTTTTTTCTGCCTCTGCTCTTCCTGGATGGCACCCTCACCTCTGCACACCACTCTGCTGCCCTCAAAGCCTCAATGACACAGGACTCACATGTCATTCCCCAACATTCCCCACCCCTCCATCCCTCCTCCTTCCCCACCTCCCCCCAGCAACAGTATCACAAATCATCTCAAACACTCTAAATTTAGACAGCAAACAGGGACTTCGGTGACATCACTGCTGGAAATGAAGGGGTCGAACAGGGAAGCAGTACACAGCTGGGACTAGGGGAGGGGACAGTACTTTAATGATGCTCCCACACACCTGTGCCATCCCATTTCTCCTGTTAAGGCACCTCAAAGCAGCCCCTCTGCTTATATTTTTGCCCAGTGCAGAGGAAGGGAGGAGAGGTGACAGGCACGGATCCAGCTTTTGCTGCCTGTCTGGTCATGATGAAGGATACATCATTGTGTGTGGGTACAGTCCCAAGTCATGCTGGGATTATGAGGCAGTGCTGTAACCAGTACCTATAGTTCTTTCATCTCTGTAACCAAAGGT
This sequence comes from Turnix velox, assembly GCA_013400935.1. Classification (NCBI taxonomy): domain Eukaryota; kingdom Metazoa; phylum Chordata; class Aves; order Charadriiformes; family Turnicidae; genus Turnix; species Turnix velox. Next base: position 3,010 of record VZTY01020416.1, read on the forward strand.
CAGAGCTGAAAAACACCCTGCAGAAGGGAAAGAGCTTAGTTCCGAGGTGGGAATGGGGATACTCTGAAGTAAGGTGACTCATCATATGTCTTAGGGATCACAGAATAAGAGAAATGTCAAGGTTGGAAGAGACCTCTATCATCCAGTCCAACAGAGCAGGGTCACCAAGAGCAGGTCACACAGGAACACATCCAGGCAGGGTTTCAATGTCTCCAGAGATGGAGACTCCACCACCTCTTCGGGCAGTCTGTGCCAGGACTCACAGCAAGCAAGTTGAGACCGAACTTCCCTTCTTCCAGTTTGTGCCCATTCCCTCTTATCCTGTCACTGGGCACCACTGAACACAGACTGACCCCATCCTCCTGACATCCACTCCAGGAGTATTTGTGAGCATTGGTAAGATCCCCTTCAGCATTTTTTTTGCAGAATGAAAAGACCCAAATCCCTCAGCCTTTCTTCATCTGAGAGATGTTCTAATCCCCTCATAATATTCACGTCCCTTCGCTGTCCCCTCTACAGCAATTCCCTGTCCTTCTGGAATTGAGGAGCCCAGAACTGGGCCCATTGCTACAGAAAGGGCCTTTACAGGGCAGAGCTGAGGGCAGGATGACCTCACTCAATCTGCTGCCAATACTCATCTTGATGTCCCTCAGGCTGCCATTGGCCACAGGGACAAATTAGTGGCTCATGGTCAGCCTACTGTCCTCCAGGACTTTCATGTCTTTTTTCCACAGAGCTAGATAGGTAATGCAGAGGGATTTCCATGGCTCCTATTGTGTTCCAGTTGGAGGGCCAGACTGCAAACTCCTCAACAAGTTCAGAATGGATTGTAGACCAAGAGTTAGGTAAGAGGAGCTCAAGCAGCATTCACTAACTACCTAGACCCCTGTCCAGAAGATCAGTGATGACAGGGCATGTAAAATCACAATTTTTTAATTGCTACCAGTGCCAGAGAAAAGACTGGAAAGGTGACACCCACTCACATGAACATGTACATTATGGTACATAAACACACAGAAACCCTGATTCCTAAAATATCCAGCATATCTTTCAGTGGAAAAATCCTCATTTTAGGATGTGAGCCTGTCCTAGCACTAAAAGACACATTAGCAAGAGCTTGGACCTCTCCTGCTCTGCAGCAAGGACTTAGTGTTTTCTACTTGCCCAGTGAAGCTGTGGCTATCCCATCCCTAGAGGGGCTCAAGGCCAAGTTGGACAGGGCTTGGAGCAACCTGATCTAGTGGGAGATGTCCCTGCTCACTGCAAGGGGGGGTTGTATTAGATGATCTTTAAGGTCCCTTCCAGCTCAAACCACTCTGTGATTCTATGATTCTAAGAGAGAAGGATGTACCTCTGGGTGTTTTGGGACCCTTTCAACCAAAGTGGAAGAAGCTCCTTTTATCACTTGCAGTGATTTTAAACAACTTGCTGTTAAAAGTATCTTCCAGCTGAAAGGATTCTACAATTTTAAGCAGGGTCCTGTCTTCAGGAAGTGTTTTCCAAGTGTCCAAGCATCTCTTCAGCAGCCTTCAGATTAAGGAGGTAGAAGAGTTGCAGAGATGGGATGCACCCTACCATACCTCAGGTGCCCAAAGCTTCTCTTGTGCATATGAATCACATTGTGGGACTCTCCATTTCTCATGGACAGCCATCCCTTGTCTCCAAGACAACCCACATTCTGGAGATACCACTTCCAGAATCTAGGAGGTAGTTGCGCAGACCTCCAAGGGCCATCTAGTCCAATCTCCCTGCAATGAGCAGGGACATAATGCACTAGGTCAGGTTGCTCAGAGCCTCACCAAGCCTGGCCTTGAATGTCTGCAGTGATGAGGCCTTTACCATATTTCTGGGCAAAATCATATATGAATTGCTCTGGACATGGCAGACTATGAAGATTTCTCCCTTGTTGATACACACACAGTGATGATTATATGAACATTTGCTTATTTATACAGAGAATTTTTGCTTTAAACCAAGATGAGCTGAAGTGCTCCAACCACCGAGATGAGCCTCATGCAAAGCTCTGTTATTTCCCTGCTCACTCGTGTCTCCCTCCGTGGCTGATAATATCTCCTATAGGGGAAGACAAAAAGTAACAGGTACGAATGTGTAATTTTCAATGTCAACGCGTTTGACGGTGAGCTGGAATCATAAAAGTTATTTCATTTATTACAGTCGTACATAAAGCCTCTTAGAGCCACAGACTTAGAATAGGCAATTATGCCCATAGGTTAATAATGCACAGCCATTTGACTGACAACTGGAATGAGATTTAAACAGGGCAGAGCAGCGTGCTAAAGGCACTTTATTAAAACCACGGCTGGGGATTTGTTCGAAATACCAGTCGCCTACCTCTCCTGGTAAAATATTTATAGACAGCACCATATCACGGCCTGTGATATTGCATTTTCTTCTCCTTTCTCTTACTGCTTTGCTGCATAGTGAGGAATTTAACCAGGCAGATTCTCTGGGTGGATTAACATGCAATGGGATGTGATCCACGGTGGGAAAGGGCTGTATAGTAGTGATTGTATCTAGGAGGTACCTGGATTTAGGAAGAAGTTCTTCACTATGAGGATGGTGATGCAGTGCTCAGGTTCTCAGGTGGCCCAGAGAAGTGGTAGACAACCCATCCCTAGAGATGCTCAAGGCCAGGTTTGATGAGACTCTGAGCAACCTGATCTAGAGCAAGATGTCCCTGCTTACTGCAAGGGGGTTGGACTAGAAGGCCTTTGAAAGTCCCTTCCAGCAACCTGATCTAATAAAAGATGTACCTGCTTACTGCAAAGGTGTTGGACAAGATGGCCTTTGAAAGTCCTTTCCAGCTTTATAATTCTATGATTTACCTCTCCATCCTGTCTCCATGGACACTTCCCAATGTAGCATCTTCTCAATGCTGCCCTCATGGTTACTATGAGGTTAATCTAGCATGGAGAGGGATTGCCTGGAGCTGGGGTGAACTCTTCTCCCAGGGGAATTAGGTTAGAAAAATGTGTGTTTGGAATGACATAAGAGAATCCTCAATCCTGCCTTGGGACAAGGGGGTGGGTCAGATCCCAGTATTTCCCATGTGTCTGGACAATGACATAAGAAAATCTAAGATCCTGCCTACAGATGAGGGGGTGCATCAGAGCCCAGTATTTCCCACTGTTCTTGGACAACCAGCCACAATATTACATTTAAAAATACCTACGCTCCAGCAGAGCTTCAGGGGTTGGAACAAATGTCATCCAAAGATCTCATTCCAACCTAGCTTGGTCTATGAGTTGAGCTAATCTGTAAATTAGGACTAAAATCCCCAGTTGTTTGTAAAATTAGCTTTTTAATCCCCTCTCTTGCTTTCTTGCCTTATTTTACTGTGTTGGAAATATCTATACAATAATAGCTGGCTCACAGTGTAGCCCAGGCCAACAGCCATCTACAGGGCAGGAACTAAAACCCAGTGGTCTGGACAGGCTGTATTTGTTTCAAGAGTTTATCCTGAAAATTATCAAGGTGAAAATTAGCAGTGAAGAAAGGGCGGTGCAGTCAATTAGCAGAGAAAAGGCAATCCAGTCCCTGGAGAGGTAGAAAGGGACGATCCTTTGTTTAATCCCCTGAAGTCAGGTGGCACAAGAATATCTCCAACCTGGTAACCAGGATGGAGAAGGACCCTCTATGAGGCCATGGAGCAACAAGATGAGGGAAAGAAATTCTTTGCTGTGAGGGGAGTGAGCTTTGGCTCAAGCTACCCAGAGAAGATGTGGCTGTCCCATCCCTGGAGGGATTCAAGGCCAGGTTGCACAGAACTTTGAGTGGGAGGTGTCACTGCTCAGGGCAGGAGGTGAAATGAGATGATCCTTACGGTCCCCTCCAATCCAAACAATTCAGTGATTCTCTGTGTTCCTGTACCCAGCATGAGAAATGGTTTCCAGCAAATTTCTGGCTCCAGAGGTTGATCCTCTTCTACCAACCTAGGGACCCAATCCCTAATTTCAAAGCCCGTATTATTCAGCCTTTTTTCAAAAATGAAGTCTGAGAATACTGCTTATGAAAAGATCATCCCAGTGCTCCTCATGCATTAAATATGATGGCTCAAAGTCTTCCTGTGATGCCACAGCAGGTTGAGAGAGCAGGTCTCTGAGTTGGGATTACCCAGCGGTGGTCGTAATGCTGCAACCTTTCTCCAAAGATCAGCCTGTTGAGCAACTCCCCATGGGATCAATCATGCCCATGGCAGCAGTGGCACCATCCACACACACACATGCACAAACAGCAGCACACATTTTCCCAGCAGCTTTTTCCAGCAGATTTATGGAGCAACGGTGCCAATGGCAGCCTTGGAGGAAAATGTGCCAAGAGATGAATTAACCAGGGGGAAGTACGAGGATGTGTGATGGGCACTGACTCAACCTAGAGGCAACTCTCTTTGTTAAAAAGCCCATGGGAGAAAAGACTGACTTTTTTTTTTTTAGCTCTGAAAGATTTATAGTATTTTATATCAGGTTCTCTCTCCAATCACTGATAAAACCAATCCTGGCATGACTTCAGCCCAGGATCAGGTTTTCAAGCAGGGTAGAGAACACTTCAGTGATTTAAAGCCAGCATCCAACTCTTGGCCATTGCCCAGCCCAAATTCAAGGAGATTCCTAAAAGTTCCAGGGCAAGGTAAGAGAGTTCATGTGTGAAACCTGGTGGTGGGTGACATGAAGGATCAGGCTCTATTTAGCCAGGCCAACATTTGCCCTCTCATCTCCATCCCAGGCAAACAGAGCATTGGATGCAGGTGCTTTGTCACTCTTTTGAAGAGATTTTTGTGACAGCTCATGTAATTTGCCCATGCATCTCATTTGATGTTGGTATAAATGTATGTAGGAATACGTATACATACATATATGTTGGTTTACTTATAGCCCAAAGCCCTTGAATCAATTGATTCTTTTTTTAAAAAACTCAATTTTCACAAGGTTTGAGGGATGAGCTGAGTTTACTCTAGCAGCTAAAAAAAAACCCCAGAAGGCACATTCAAAGCACATTAGAAAGAGTACTAAAAATACAATGGAGAACTTTGAGCCTTGTTTTGTGAAGTGGGGGAGTTTCTGGCTGTGATTTCTGGGCAGTTGGGGTTGGAGATAATGGAACCAGGAGCGGAGGGCAGCATGGTTTTATTTCAGGATCGATATCAGGGTGGAGCAAATGGTGTATTTATCTGCCAGCACACACAAGGCTTAAAAGGTCTAATTGTGCCCTGCTTTAAACTAATGCAGCTCTGTGGCACTGCCAGTGAGTACACCAGGGTACCCAAAATGTGCTCATTTTCCAGTTCTCCCTTGGTTTCTGTCATGCATCACATCCATCCCAGTCTCACCCCATTGTGCACAGTGTGCGTTATGGATTATTATTGCAAGGATGCCCAAATCCTCTCTCCATCCCTCACTTGCTCATGCCTCAGAGTAGAAAAAAAGAGACCAATATATCATAGATGTTCCCCCTAGGAAATAAGGCCACACAGATGAGCTTAACTCCAGGGAAGACTTCAAGGTTGTACCCAGTGTGACACAGATATCCAATAAATGCACAAGGAGCTGAGATTCCCAGGGAGACCCAGTCCAGCCTCATGGACACACAATCACAATTGTCATCTGTGATGAACAACAGAGATGGGAACATGCAGGAAACTGCAATTAAACCATTAAAGTCTTGGGCAGCTTCCCAGTGACCAGCAGCCCTTATCTATATAAATATCTCACATGGCATCAAAAGAGCCATTTTATACCCCCGATGACTTTCAAGAGGAGCAAGCAAGTAGGGATTATCACTAGACATACTGAGCTGGCATCTCCTGCTCCAGAATGCATTGTTGGGTTCACTCCCAGTAAAGATCTCTGGCTCCTCTCTAGCAGGGCTCAGCAAGTTGAAATTATCCTATGGCCTAATTACTGCCTTGATCTGCTCTATAAATACCTGGTTGCAGTGTAGGGAAATAACTCCCTGTCAGAGTACCCAGTGTTGGTTGGTACAGGAATCCCTGGTGATGGAGAGCACAAAGGAAGGCAGTGGGATTCCTCTGTGAGGATCAGAAGGTGGAAAAGGTGCTGTTATTAACACATTTCCATGTTGATAGAGATGTTGGACTGATTTTTTTGTATTTAGGTTTTTTCTCACAGCTCAAATACCAGGAGCCTCACCCCAGCCTGGAGCAGATACAATATATCATATTATGAGACCAAATAATGTGTGCTCACAGACCAGCAGCCAAATTGCATCCTGAGCTGCATAAGAAGATCTGTGTCCAGCAGGTCAAGAAATATGACTGTGCCCCTGCTCTGCTCTTGTGAGACCCCACCTCGAGTTACTGCTTTCAGATCTGAAGCTCTCAGCACAAAAAAGACAAGGACCATTGGAGAAGATCCAAAGGAGGCCACGAGGGTGAATGGAGGAACAGAGCACCTCTTTCCTATGAGGAAAGGCTGAGGGAGTTGAGATTGTTCAGCCTAGAGAAGAGAAGGCTGCGGGGAGAACTCATAGGAGCCTATTAGTACATGAAGGGACACCTACAAGAAAGTTGGGGAGGGTCAGTTTGCAACAGCATGGAGTGATAGGATGAGGTTCAATGGCTTGAAACTAGAACAGGGCAGGTTTAGATGAGACATTAGGAAGAAGTTCTTCCCCATGAAGGTGGTGAAACACAGGCACAGGTTGCTCAGGGAGGTAGTGGAGCTTCCATCCCTGAAGACATTCATGACCAGGCTTGATGAGGCTCTGAGCAACCTGGCCTAGTACAAGATGCCCCTACTCACTGCAGGAGGGTTGGATTAGATGCCTTTGAGGGGCCCTTTCTACTCAAGATATCCTATGATTCATTCCATGCTTTTTCTGGCTCAGGTACCGCCAAAACAGCACATCTGGAATACCCAGGATGAACACACCTGACTGGGAGCTGGTGGTGCATGAATGATCTGTGAAAGGTATGTGTGGGATCCCACTTCTCAGAGAGTCATAGATCCAGATGCTTCAAAGGCCCTGAAAATCAAATAGGACTATTTGAATGTGAACACCCCTACACCTTCTGTTGATGGTTTCAACAAAACCCATCCAGAGTGAATGGATCAATCAGTTTCAGCAGCTATCCACAAAAAAAGCAGAAGATGTGTCTGTGCTGATAAACAGGCACATGATTTCTTACTGCTGAAAAACTCTTTGTAGTTTCCTTTTATCATCATGGATTATTTTGTTTCCAGTCTCAGCCTCAGGGCCGTTCCTCTGGCTAATTAGAGGACGACCATTTGTAATGACCGAACAAATCTTCCAGCAGTTGTTGAGCTGTTTTGCATTTCTCTCAGCTTGACTATTAAAATAAACTGGACAATTTCCCAGTTATTGCTGACTCTCAGGAACCAGCACAAAGCTGTGCTCAAGTATCTGTTGCTGCAGGGAACTCAGAAACTTAAAAAAAATTGCTTCCCCTTGGTTTCTTATGAGAGATTTCTCTATTCAGCATCAAGACAAAAAAATGAGCCAGACTCCTGTGCTCTGGGTACTTCTGCTTTGCACAGAGCTGGTAGGGCAAAGCCCATGTGCCATTTCCCCTAAAGCTACATCTGTACTAGTTAGCTATTAACCAACAAAGTAACCAGAGTTGGGAAGAAGGTATTAAATTTGGCAGCATCCAAACTGTTGGGAACTGTCCTCTTCACAATGAAACTAGTGAGAGACTGGAACTGGTTGCCTAGAGAGGTGGTGGTACCCAGAGTCTCATCTAAATCTGCCCTGTTCTCATTTAAAACCTTGTTGTATTGCTCCATGCCCTCACAAATAACCCCTCACAAGAATTTCCTGTAGGGCCCTTCAGGTTCTGGGAGGCTGCTATAAATTCTCCCCGAAGCCTTCAATTCTCCAGGCTGAACTACTCCAATTCTCTCAGCCCGTCAAGAAGATGCTATCTTGCACAACTGCATTACACTGGTCTTCCCAAAATCTCCACAGCATCTCCCAGTTGACCATAAAAATGCTACTACAGGCTTCTGGGAAAAGATTTGGTAGTTTAACCCCAAGAATGGTTGCTCATAGCTATGCTGGCAGAGCTTTGTGGTAATGGAGAAGCATATTTTCCCTTCCCACCAGCCATGAAGGCTTTCGCTGCAATCCCTCCTGCTGCAAGGAGCAATGCTGCAGCAAATAGCATGTCTGCAGGATGATGAAATGCAGAGGAGCTGTAATGAGATTTAAAATAAAGCCAGCTTTTACCCTGGCATGTCTGGTCTGGATAAATCTGAAATGTTAGCAGTACAAAACCCATGAAAGGGAGAAGTGCCCTTGAACAGACACATGGTGAGACCCAGACGGGAAGCCTGATGCAACTCTTCTCTTTCACACCCCTCTCTGTGGGTCCAGGAGGACAAATCCTGCATCCCAAACATCCCATCAAAATCAAAGAACTGCAGGAATCACAACAACATGACTGAACTCCATGTGACACAGCCAGGGTATGGCACAAGTGGACCACATGCCACAGGTCAGGCTTTCTGGGATCCGGGATCCACGACCTTCTGGCAGACGGTCTGATTTTTGCACCGCTGTCCATCCCCGAGCAGAGATTAGCCGAAACACGCAGAACATCTCTGGACATTTCGGTGCGGCAGCCACTAGAGGGAGGGTTGAGAGCTGTACAGCAGCAAGCTCGGCCCTAAACTGGGAAAATCCCTGCAGCCTTTGGGAAAAAAGATCAGCTCAAAACTCTGCATGAAGGAAGGCAGGAGGCTTTGCAAAGATGGACCGATGCAAGAGATGCACAAAGGAAACCATGCCAAAATGCCTTTATGGTTCACCATCATGCTGTCTCCAAGAAATATAGACATTTATTAAATATTTATACATGCCTTTGCAGAAAGAGATACTCCTCTAACAACATGGAGATTAAAAATAAAGAGAGGAAGGAGGTGGCAGAAGGTAAAATATTAAAAAGAATTTTCAAAGCAGAGAAAGACTTCAATGATTTGCTAGTTTTAAAGAAGATTGCCAAAAGTATCTGTGGCTACATTGATGTAGTCAAACTTTCTACTTTCTAAAGGAAAAAAAAAGGTCTCATTAACAAAGAACTGCAAGAGGAACAAGAGGGCAAGAGGAAATGGACTCAGGCTGAGACAGGGGAGGTTCAGACTGGATATCAGGAAAAAATGTCTTCTCAGGAAGGGCTGTCAAACACTGGAACAGGCTGCCCAGGGAAGTGATTGATGCCCCATCCTTAGAGGGATTTAAGACATAGGAGGACACAGTGCTTTCAGGGAGTTGTACAGAGCAAGAAGATCTCACCTCAGTCTCCTTTTCTCTTTGTCAATCCCATGGAACAGTAACTCAGTCCCAACTGATTCCCAGTTGTGATACCAGCTGTGAGACACATATACTATGGGAGTGAAGTCTAAGGTCAGCCAACAAATTCGATCATGGACCAGAGTAACAGTAAAGCACAACTCCCTGAGGAGTCCTGGCTGGGAAGTACTACTGGCAACCCCAGTGCCAGTTGAACAGATTAACAAGCGTATCTGGAGGGAGAATCTTCTAAATCACTTACAGTCACTCTTAAAAAAGAGACTTAAAAGCTTTGCTGGGCCACCTTACAGTTTTGCCAGTTCAAATGTAAACTTCCCAAATTCAGTCCTATAGAGTTCAGCTACTGTAACCTCCTGTCTCAAGTAAAAAAGAAAACTGTCTTCTTTTCCAAGAAAACACTGAGACAAGAATAATTAGTCTTCCAAGTCTTCCGCAGCTGAATTCTTCAAATTTTGCTTGAGTGCCAAGAAGCTACCTCTTTTTTTTCCTACCTACTGAAGTCTGTACATGGAAGGCCAGCTGTATCCTGGGCTGCATCAGAAGAGTCAAGGTCAGCAGATCAAGAGAGATGGTTCTTCTCCTTTGCTCAAGTGAGACTCCACAATATTCAAGGCCAGGCTTGATGAAGCTCTGGGCAACCTGATCTAGTGCAAGATGTTCCTGCTCACTTCAGAGGGGTTGGATTAGATGGTATTTGAAGGCCCCTTCCAACTCAGTGCATTCAATGATTCTATGAAATCACATCTCTAGACTAAGAAGCAGGATTGTATACATGCATCCTGTTCTTTTCTTCTCTAAACACCACATATCCCCATGACTGGTGGCATGACTCCAGCCTCCTCCAGGATGGCTATTCTTGGGATGCAGAGATCTACCCAGGTCTAGTACCTACCTTATTGGAGTGACAAGCAACTTCTGTAAGCACTAGTGCTCTTTTTACCTGCCATTTAACATCATATATACATTATTCCAAGGCTGAAAGGGCTTTACAGTAAACTTTTAAATTTTTTTCGCCAAGTTTATGTGAACCCCTAGCATCTGTGTTTCCAATGCAGAATTAATATGTTTTCTAATAGCATAAGCAAATCAATTTCTGCCACTCCAGACCAAAAACCCAGCAGTTTCCTAAACATATTTACCTTTATGACACTAGTCTCTGCTCTTTATTCCATTTTTTCTGTGCTGTGGTTTTTCAGTTTTCCCCTAAAAGAAGGAGGAAGCACAGTGGTACCCTTCTCCTCATCATTCACCTACTCCATGTTTTGTGAATTCACTGTCAACTGTTTGATGTCCTGCTCTGCTAACTGCCATAATTAGACTATTTCTCTCTCTTCACCCCCTTGTCACTAAATCATTTTGGCAAATATAATCTTTTTTTTTTCTACTATTATATTTCTTTGTTTTAAAATACCTACAAAGACACAGTTGTCCACAGCAGAGCATTGTCAGAGATACAATACTAGATTATTTAAATATCACACCGACACTACCATCTCATGCATTTTTGGGGGGATGGGAATGATTTTGAGTGACTGTGTAGTGTCTCTGTCCATTTCAATTGCTCCATTACATTAATTCTTACAGGAAAATTCATTTTCCTTTCCATCGCACCACTAACTGGGATACTTTCTGGGACACACTCTCACCAAAGCTCCTCTACATTAAAGGTTTCTATTCTTAGTATTTATTCATGGCATTTTTCTTTTTTAAATTCTGACATTGCTTTTCCGTTTCTAATTTTATTTCTATTTTTTGCCTTCTGCCTCTTGGAATTTTGTCCAGACACCATCCCTGAAGATATTTAAGAGATGGGGAGATGTAGTGCTGAGAGATATGGTTTAGTGATAGATCCTGTCAGTGTTGATGGTTGGACTCTGTTATCTGAAAGGTCCCTTCCAACCTGGGCCATTCTATGATTCCACACATTTTTATTCACACAGCCAGGAGAATGTGATAAAACCACAATCTATTTAAGCTAGAAACTCCACAGTGTAGATGAAATCCAAAGCAGGTTCAATTAACCAGGTGGAAAAAAAACCCACTCATACATATAGTATGCATTAAATCTAACTTGAGCTCCCATTAATAAAACTTCATGCAGTTTTAGGTTCAGAATCTTTACTTACGCCACCCTCAAAAGCATGAATGGCAACCAGCAGGTGGGTACTGCCACTAAGAGCAGCACAGATGGTGCTAAAGGAACTTCTTGTTTTCAAATTCACCAGAAAGAGCAACTGAACACTTTACTGGGGGAAAAGTAATGAGAAACCCATCCCCAGAGGATGAGCTGCAGAAGTCCTCAGAGCTTAAATGGAAAACAGGATGAGAGAGTTGTGGCTGTTCAGCTAGGAGGAAGGAAGGGGAGACCTCTTATTTGCCTTCCAGTATCTAAAGGAGCCTACAAGAAAGCTGGGAAGGGACTGCCAGCAAGGGCACAGGGCAATAGAACGAGGGGCAACAATATTAACCTAGAGCAGGGCAGATTTAGATGAGACATAAGGAAGATGTTCCTCCCCACAAAGGTGGTGAGATGCTGGTGCAGGTTGGACAGAGAGGTGGTGGAGGCCCCATGCTTGATGAAGCTCTAAGTAACCTGCTTACTGTAGGGAAGTTGGACTAGGTGGCCTTTAAATGTCCCTTCCAACTCAACATATTCTGTGAGGAGAAGGGATGTGAACAAAACTTGGGCAGCGAAGAAATATACTTTGTAGTACCTTTATTTAGCTGCTCATCCTGAAAGTAGTATTTTACAAAAGGCCAACTCAGGGGCATCCTTAGGAGACTTGAGACACACTGGTTCTACCCAAATAACCACAGCAGTATCAATACAGATGATTTATTTGGTTTCCCAGTGGGTGTGTAAATAAATTAACAAAAAGAAATATCACGCGGCTATGAGTTATTCTTTTTCTAAAGGCTCTGTTTTCCTTCTGTGTTTTTGTTTGTTTATTGTACTCTTAATTAAATTCTGTTTTCTAGGATTTGAAAGAGTGTGATGACACATGATAAAGTTGTTTTGAATTCAAATCTGCCTTGATTTCTCATTGTTGGAAAGGAAGAGATAACAGCAATCTGGGCTCTCCTGCCTTCCCCCAGTTGTATGTGCCTGTAACATCATCGTGGCAGAAGCTCCCTTGTTCCAAAGAACCTGCTGATTTGATGGCTTTGTACCACTATTTGGTGACAACACACAAAAAGCGATGTAGGGGCTCCCCCTTCTGTTTGAGAAAATCAGTGCGTGAAAATGAAGGGCCATGATGACTTCTTGTCAAGTACGGACAGCTCCTGTAGAACACACGAAGAAATCAAACAGAATGACGACAGCCTGATAGGGATTGGAAGGGAACTCCAGTCAAACTCCCTGCCAGAGCAGGGTTTGAATGTCTCCAGAGATGGAGACTCCATCACCTCTCTGGGCAGCCCCGGCCAGAGCTCTGCTACCCTCACAGCAAACAAGTTTCTCCTCATGTTTAGATGGAACTTTCCATGTTCCACTTTGCGCCCATTCCCTCGTGTCCTGCCACTGGGCAGCAATGAACACAAACTGGCCCCATGCTCCTGACACCACCCTTTCAGTATCTGAGAGCATTGACAAGATCCTCCTCAGCCTCCTTTTTTCCCAGATTGAACAGACCCAAGTCTCTCAGCCTTTCTTCATCGAGATATGTTCTATTTTATTTATAATCTTTGTGACTCTTTACTGTACCCTCTCCAGCAGTTCCCTGTCCTTCTGGAACTGGGGAGCCCAGAACTGGGCATAATACTCCAAATGCACAGAGCACCTCTGAGAAGCAGGAGCAACCTCCTTCAAGAACCATGAGACTTTTCATCAATCATATTGGTGCAGGTAGGGGAAAAGCAGCTTCACTGATTTCTGCAAGGCTTGGGAATTCATCAGGGGAAAACAATGCAGATCTACAGCCTGCATTGTGAAAGGGACACCAAGGCTTTTTGGAAGGGTAGCCCTTTCCCTTTATCAACTATAAGTAATGTTCTCCAAGTCTTCACCAGGCTCCCCCGTCTCACCTGGAGAGAGACTGGCACCAGCAAAATAGGGAATAATGCCAAGTATCTTTGACATCTGTTTTGGAAAAGGAAAACGGTCTGTCAGTTACTTCTCTCCCAACTGCAAATCCAGAATAAATAACTGACATCAATTGGATGCTGCATTTTTTAGAGTTGAAGGTGCTCTCCAGCTCCTACCCCAGCCTTCAGCAAGTTTCAGAGTACCCCTATAGAAAAAAAAGACTGGAGCAGGAAGCAAATTATCTCATCTATTTAAAATATAATTTCAGTCATGAGGGCAGAATGTTCCTAAGATTGGAAGAAAAAATGAAACTGATTCAAACTGGGGACAAAGCACCAGCAGCTCCAACTATGGAAAGAACTGAAGATGTACAAATCCATTTAGGTAGAGCAGAGGGGTGAGAGACCTCACTGGTCTTTCCCAGCTGTCAGATAGACTGGTAAAAGCAAACTGTGATACAGGATAAATTCAGGTGCGCCCTGGCATGTCTAGAAGCAACCACTCCAGTATTTCTGGTTCAGCTTTGAATTAATGTAAGTGGTGCTCCTTTAGTGAGGTAATTTGTTAAGCTAATTTATGTGAACATCCAACTTGCAGGTGTCCATTACAACCCAAGTACTGCCCTCAGGGATGTGCACAGCATCATTCAGGTACTCAGGTGACTTGCAGGTGATAGGAGGAAGGGATGACCACTTGCTGCACAGCAGAACAGTGAAGAACCAGTCAAGGAAAGGATGTGCCAAACTAAAAGTAGAGGAGCCCAGATGAAAGGGGGTGGGACAAGATCCCACCAGCCTCTTGGTTAGCAAGACATCTTTCTTTCATTTTTTTAATACTGATAGTTCATTATTTGACTGTAGTCTCACAGTGATTTAGCATTCAGAGCACCTACGTATGGTGAAATATTTAATGTTACATAAAATCTCACAGACCATTTGAGGCAAGAACAGCTATATGCTTTTGGCAAAGCCCAGAACCCATCATTTCATAATCATAGAATCATATAAAGGCTTGGGTTGGAAGTGATTCTGAAGATCATCCAGTTCTACCCCTCTGCCTTGGGAAAGGACAGCTCCCAGCAGACATGTTTGCTCCAATTCCAGTCCAGCCTGGTCTTGAACCCCTCCAGACATGGAGCAGCCACAGCTTCTGTGGGGAACCTGGGTCATTGTGTCAGCACTCTCATGGAGAAAATCTTCCTCCTCATGTCTAATCTAAACATGCCCTGCTCTAGTTTAAAACCATTGCCTGTCATCCCGTTGCTCTATGCCCTTGCAAACAGTCCCTCCTCAACTTCCTTGTAGGCTCCTTCAGGACCTGATGTGCCCCTATAAAGTCTCCCTTCAATCTTCACTTCTCCAGGCTGAGCAGCCCAAACTTTGTGAGTCTGTCCTCATAGCAGAGGTGCTACAGCCCTTGGGTCATCATCATGGCCTCCTCTGGATGCTGTCCTACAGGTCCATGCCCTTATGTGGAGATCTAGAAGCAGAGTCAGCAGCAAGTTCCAAGTACTATACCCAGGCACCAGCCTGAGCTCCCTGTACATCACAAATTGAATGTAGACAGGTACCTTAGGAAACAACTAACATTCAAGGCTCAACCACATTCAAATACCACAGGGACTTATGATGTGGGTGACAAACTGGTTGGCTTGCTTGATGGGCACACTTTTAGCTGGGGCCCATGATTCCAGCTTTTGGCAGCACACCTCCAATGCTTGACATTTTATAAAAGACACAGCTCAGTGAGTGATGTAATTACCTGGGAATTTCTATTCTCACTTTTAGTAAGTCCAAATTAAAGGATCAGTGGAAATCCTCTGCCTCGATTCAAGGTGCCAGGAACATCTCTGTGTCTCTGTTTTGGGACCATCAGAAGATTGCCACCATTCCTTCGCTCTTCCCACTTCACCCCCAAAGGAGCTGGTTCGTGGGAATCAGCACTGCTGGGTGATTGGAGCTCCATGCTGCAAAGAGAGGAGTAACTATTCCTTTATCCCCAGCACCTTCTAAAAAGCAGCATGAGAAAATCAGTGGATAAGGACGGGAAAAGAACATCACAGTTAGAACTGATTTAATTTTGCTCCTCAGCCACCGGGTGTCACTCTTGGCTATAGAGTCAGAAAGGAATTTTTTTTTTTTTTGGTGGGGGGTGTCTTTTAAAATCCTTCATCAATAAATTCTGCAGCTCCCAGCGGTGACAGCAGCATCTCCATTTATCACAGTTTCCCAGGTTTCAACATCAAATCACCAACTGATTAAATCTGGGGGTATCTGGAGATGCTATTTTAGCCTGGAGTGCTATTTGCTAAACACAGGCAAAACTCATTACATTTATTATAATTATTGGTGTAAATGCAGCTGGAAAATTTAGATCTGGGTTTAGATTAGGAGCTGGAATAGCATCTGGTGTTGTCTGAAGCGCCTTAAAGCCATTCAGCTTCTGGAGAGAGGGAAAGTGTAGGAAAAATAAGATGTGGACAGGCAGAAAAACCAAAAAAATGTGACTTTTGAAGGCACCTCCTCTGCCAGAGAGGACCAAGAACAACATGACTAAGCAGATGAAGCTACAGCTTGTCTTTGAAATTGAGGCAGTTCAGCTCTCACAGATCATGTATCTCAGAATCGTTAGGAGAAAAATGCTGCAAACATAACTCTAACTATGCGCTCATAGAGTCACAGAATCATAGAATCAGTGCCTTCCTAAAGACAGTGCCTTCCTAAAATCAGTGTGTCTCCCAAACCTGCCCGTTTGTACAATGTGGAGTGTGGCAAATTTCAGCAAGTCTTTTAAAGATAAATAAATAAATAAATTTGACAAGGAGAATTTTGACACCACTGATTTGGAGAACTTGATTTTCTACTTTATCCAGATTTCTCAACCATTTTCCCTTGCTGTTGTCTTTCTTATTTAGAGTTGAAAGAAATTTCTGACAAACTTGTCTTATTGTTTTGCTTGTAAGTGCCTAGAAATTTCTACTATATATGTGAATTCCTACCTCCAGACTGAAAAGCAAGATAAATCTGACAACAAAAGTAGCATATCAAAGTAAAGCTAAAAAAAAAAAACCTCAGAGTCTGAAGAACAGAAAATTATCTGAAAAACCTGCAACAGCAACAAGTTCTATTTTCTAAGTGTTTCATCAAATCCTTTTGTGCCGAGGTCCTAAAAATGCTCAAGAGCTGCTGGATACCCTGAATGCCTCCCTGTCTCTCACTGGGATTGTCTCAATTCATGCTCAGCTTCTCGTGAAAACAGGCCCCAGTGATGCTGGAGAGTATGCATACAACTGCCTAAACACTGATAAGATCCTCTGGTTTAGCTTTCCAACACCTGAATGATTCATGGCCAGAAACTAGGTCTAGATCAGATTCATAATTGATGTGTCTTTTTTGATACACAGCCTTACAAATGAAAAAAAAAAAGAAAAAAGGGATGAAAAATACACTTGATTTGTTACCTGACATGGTTTGAAAGAAGACATGTTTTCTGCCTTGCCTCGAGATACAATAATATCTCGATGATCTGAGATCATACCCATTCATGCCTTCATCTATATAAAAACAAATACCAACTTCTTCCATAGCTGCCTGTTGACACACACGCCCCAGGCATTAAAAGTTATGTGGGATATGTGAAATCCTTTTAGCTATTTCTATTAAATTGTATTTAGTTGCTTATAATAAAATGAGAATAAAGAGATCTCTCTGATTTAATCTGCATCATGGCCAGGTAGGTATTGCCCTAACTGTGTCTTCTCAAACTGATGAAAATAGTGTTGCATTCAGAAATTCGATAAATGAATGGGAGGGACGAGTGATGCCTCTCCTCCAAGGATGTTTTGTTAATTAAATTAGCATTTAAATAGCCAGAGCTAATCTGGGAAGTTAGCCCCTCATTACAGTAACTAGGAAGGGGGGAAAGAGATGGAGACAATTCCCTACAAGATGGGGTTAAACTGGTGTTTCACAAACTATTTGCCCAGCCGGTCCCACCCAAATGAAAGCTGCCACCTCTCCTCTTTTCCTCCCAGCATAATTAGCGTGTTCCAGTGCTGTGAATGGAAACAATATCCTCCCTCGGAGCTGTGCCCCTCCTGGGAGATGCTTCCCACAGTCTGTGAAACCCTGAGCCATGGAAAGGGCTTGTCGCGGAATTCACAGTAGGGTAATTACACTTGGGGCAGATTGTGCCAGGGCAAGAAAAGTTGCTATAATTCATTGCAGGAGGCAAAGGGCTGCATAAAGGAAACATTCAGATAATCATAGAATCGTAGAAATGTGTTGAGTTGGAAAGGACCATTAAAGGCCATGTAGTCCAACCCCCTGCAGTAAGCAGGGACATCTTGCACTAGATCAGGTTGCTCGGAGCCTCATCAAGCCAGCGATGTCTCCGGGGATGGGGTCTCAGCACCTCTTTGGGCAACCTGTGCTGTTGTCTCACCACCCCTGTAGTCAGGATCTTTCTCTGAATGTCTGATCTGAGCCTGCTCTGCTCTAGTGAGGACAGAGGCAGGGCTGTAAGAGTCACAAGAAGTTATTGCTCCTGCACACCTTCCCTAGCCTGGGATCAAAGCTGAGGATGGCTCTTTGAGCTCTAAGAATGCCTTCTATTGAAACTTCTTCTTTGAAGAAGTACGCTGAAATTAGCAGCAATTATTTACAGATATGGTTTCTCCTTGGCAATTAGAAGTGAAGGAAGACCACAATGGAAATTAGTCAGATTTTAAAATAAACTCTCCATTCTGAGTAGAAAACCAGAACAAAGCTTGCAAAAGTTGTCTGCTGGGATTTGTTGTTGTTTAGCCTGGAGAAGACTAAATGGGAGAACCTACAGAAGTTTCTCAGTATCTGCAGGCACTCTACAAGAAAGATGGAGAAAGACCTTCTTCAGAGGTAACAACAGGACAAGAGGGGATGGTTTTAAATTGAAAAAGAGGAGATTTAGATTAGACATTAGGAAGAAAATCTTTCCTGTGAGGGTAGTGAGAAACTGTCCCAGGTTGTTCGGTGAAGCTGTGGCTGCCCCATTCCTGGAGGGATGTGAGGTCCGGTTGGACGAGGCTTGGAGCTACTTGGTCTAGTGGGAGGTGTCCTTGCCCAGGGCAGTGTGTTGGAACAAGCTGATCTTTGAGGTCCCTTTCATCTTAAACCATTTTATGATTCTGTGTACACAGCGCTGAAAACATGCTGGCACCTCTTTCTGACAAATAAATGTTGGAATGCAATCCCTTTCCTGAAAGATTTACTGCTTAATTTTACGTATGACAAGAAGAGTAATGATAACTAATATCAGGGAAGATGAATGAGGAAGGACAGGATTTGGGTGTGTACATCTGGCAGGTTCCATCCCGTTTATTTAAATCAGGCTCCAGGTGATGTGAAAAAGAAACCAAACCAACATCCCACCCTCCACTCACTGCTTATCATGCCCAGTCATAAATGGAGATTGTATTTATCTCCATCGTGAAGTGCTTGGTTTCAGAAAGCATTGGTGTGGTTTGCTGAAGCCGCAGCTGGAAATACCACAAGAAGTTCAAAGGCCTGGTTTCATCCTGTAATTGGATCCTCGAGTTCACAAGTGCAAGAACCAACTGTGCAGGCAGAAGGCGGGATGTCCCTTCTCCCAAGGAGAAACCCTTTGCCATATGGGGTTGCAGGGCTAAGACTCACATTGAAGATGATTTCTGCTGGTACAGACAAAAACTACATTTTCCTTTCAAGCTTTTGCTGCTTGGTCTGACCTGGCATTATTTAATTCCCTTTTATTTTTTTAACTTCAAGACAACTTTCTAACTCAGGATGCTCTGGAGCTCCTCTTAAGAACATGGACATTAATTCCATTGTCACTTAAATACCAACTTAATATGAGTTTTCTCTGCCTAGACAAGGTGTTTTCCAGGTAAGTGAGGCATGAAATGATGGGTGTTGAATGCAATTCTTCTGGAAAAAAGGTGCTACATTCTGAAGTGTTATCCCCAGACTACCTGGAGATCTGCTGTTTGTTTATTTCCATGATAAAATCTCATTCAGTGTTGAAGAGACAAAGAACTGTGGTTCTGAATCTTTTTTGAAGCTCTTTCTGAAGTCTGGACTTTCAGAATGATACTGAGAGAATACTTGTTTTGAACTAAAATAGCAGCTACAAGGGTTCTCAAGAGTGACCATTTAAATGAGGTACATATTTACTTCTGCATCTTTGCATTATAGTTTCATTCTCAGCCATTGCAGCCTGACAATGTTGTGAGCAGCTGAGGTGCCTAGTGGGGATAAATTGTAATACTGTTCAAAACATTTCTGATGATCACTGTTGAGGTCTTCCACTGAGATGTCTTCTTAAAGTGAAACATGCTGAGCCCATTAATAACAGTGTACTGACAGAGTATTAAAAGTTGCTTGATGAAGCCATGTCCTGTCATAATTGAAAATCATGTTCTATATGTTTGGTTATGGTTCATGATATTCAAGGTGACATGGTTTGTAACTGAAGGAAACCACACAGACCAGTCATGCTGTTTTGGTTTCTATTCCCTGAAGAAATCTTGCAGAGCAGTGAGTTTTTTTGTCTCATTGGCAACACTGCTGTCTGCTTGGCATAAAATTTCACAGTATTCCCCATAAAAAGTGTCTGATACACAGTGGAGACAAAGATGAGATGGGGTTATGCAATCACAGAACCATGGAACCCAATGGTTTGGACTCAAAGTGACCTTTAAAGATAGTCTAGTCCAACTCTCCTGCAGTAAGCAGGGACATCTTGAGCTAGATCAGGTTGCTCAGAGCCTCAGCAAGCCTGGCCTTGAATGTCTCCAGGGATGGGGTCTCCAACACCTTTCTGGGCAGCCTGGGCCAGTGTTTCACAATCCTCATTGTACAATATTTTTTCTTTCTATCTAGTCCAAATCTTCCTTTTTTTCAATGTAAAACCATTCTCATTTGTCCAAAAGCTCATCTTCCTGACCCAGTGTCCCTCCCCAGCTCCTCACGGAGCCCCTTTATGGACCGAAAGGGGATCAAAGCTCTCCCTGCAGCCTTCTCTTCTTCAGGCTGAACCCTCCCAACTCTCTTAGCCCCCTCTCACAGCAGAGGGGTTCCAACACACACAGCATCTCTTTGTTACTCTAGTCTTGCAGTGCTGTGAGGTTTTTGGCCTCTTTGTCAATGCTGCTGTCTGGTCTGCATAAAATACTGAAGTTTTCACCCCTAAAAGGATCTGACACATAGAGGGGGACCAAGATGCAGGGGTGTAATAGAATTATAGACTAGCTTGGGAATGAAGTGACCTTTAAAGGTTACCCAGTCCATCTCCCTGCCATGAGCAGGGACATCAATTAGATGAGGTTGTTCAGAGCCTTTTCCAGCTTGACCTGGAATACTTCCCGAGATGGTACACACACCTCATGGTTTACTCATAGGCACCCAGTAGATGTGCAGCTAGGCCGGGTGTGATAGAATCATAGAATGGGTTGGGTTGGAAGGGACCTTAAAGATCATGTTGTTCCAACCCCCCTGCCGCGGGCAGGGACATCCTGCACTAGATCAGGCTGCTTGATGTCTCATCCAGCCTGGCCTTGGATGTCTCCAGGGATGGGGCCTCCACCACCTCTCAGGGAAGCCTGTTCCAGTGTCTCTCCCTCTCATGGTGAACACTCAGGTCCTTCCATTTTTCCCCCCAGTTTGCCTCTAGGCAGGTTCCACATACCCCTCTTTTCCCCATCTCCTGCCTGTCTCTACCAACCCTTTACCAGGCCATTTTCCCCCCATATCTCATACACCTTGGGCTCCACTGGAGAC
>VZTY01020418.1:0-21309 GCA_013400935.1 Turnix velox
CATCTTCATGGCCCTCCTCCGGAACCCGCTCCAACAGCTCAATTTACTTCTTGTGTTGAGGGCTCCAGAAGTGAACAGAGTACAACCCAGTCAGACAACCCAGTTAGTTTAGAGGGCACTAAAACATCCTTTGGACACTAAAATATGATATCTTTACATCTCATTGTGTGCCCTCCTACAGCTCATATTAAAAGGGCCAGAAGTAAAAGGAATGCCTGCCAGACACTTTTAAAATTTGATCATATTTTGAGCCTCCTCTCATATCTGCCCTTACTTCTTTCAAACTAAATCAGGCCACAAGGCTCAATAACAGCTTCAGAAGTGTCTTACCTTTCTCTTACTCCTGGTTACTGTACTTCAGCTCTGGCCTGAAGAGACTTCCCTGGCAGCAAAAGAGCATTTAACCTCCATGATCTTTGCAGCTTTTGGTTTCTTGAGATAGCAAAGGTACAGAACAAGCAGGAATGGAAGCACTTTAAGCAGGAATAGCTGAGATTACTGACTGCAAGGCTTCTTTTCCCCTGGTATGCCACACCAAAAGTGACACTCCTGTAAGAGATAGGGTTTTCCTAGCACCACTTCCATCCAACAGCAGAGATACTTACCTGGGAATTAGGTCATTAAAACAGAGGGCCTGATTCATAATGAGTGCTGGATCAATAAGTGACCTTTGACAGAATGGAGCCACTGATCAATGATTACTTTTTTATTAAATGATTCTTCTCCTTTGCCAACAGGGACTCCTTCCCTCACACACAGCATTAACATTAACCTTTGCTGCACAAGGATTAAAGGAGGTAACACCACAGAGGATTGTCACAGAAGGAGTGAACAGCAGGAAAAAAAGGCAGAACAAGCACAGCCCAAGGAAACGCACTCTTCCCATCTACTCAGAGGGCAGACTCATGCTGCCCAGTTTCCCCATCATTACTTTACCCTTCTCTATTTGTTGTCAATAAACACTAGCAGATCAGTCTGTGAAAGAAGGTAGTCTCAACATGATTAAAAAGGCTGGGAAATGAGGCATACCCAATGAAAGCAGATGGAAAAAGGTGACATACAACATGGCCATAAAAAGACTAATAAATTAGCCACAACAACAGACTGAAAAACCAAGGTCTAAAAGTCAGCTGTGCTGACCCACTGCTTCCAGGCCCTTAACTAATAGGAGTCACAACCTGAAGCCTTTTCATTTCACTGTCTGGCTCCATCCCAAAACACTTCTGCTTCTATCCACACCAACCTCTAACTTTACACTGTTTGCTTCTCTTGAACAGACACCACCAGTCACACCAATCTGTGACAGCTGGTTTTAGAAATGGGTAAAAGAAAGCCCCTCAGGGAAAAGCACAGTTCAAACATGCTGTCCCTGGGACTTGGGTTCTGTCTTAACCCAGTTCTCCTGCTTTGACCCTGTACATTAATCAGGTACTGTGCTCACAGCAGAAAGACCAGGTGGAAAAAAAAAATTGAAACCTTGAACAGATGAAAGACCACAAGCTTGACACAGGAACACAAAAAACCCCAGCAGATGGCAGGGAAGCAGCTTCTTTCTATTTTTGAGGGTGGCATGCTCCAACGTAGCTTTTACTACAAAGGCTCTGTGGGCTTCTCCATTTACTTTTTTAGATAATATATCCCACAGGAACCAAAAGGAGGATCATACATTCCCTTCTCAGCCAGTCTACCTTGATTATTGCCAGTAAAAGTTGCACTACAGTCCCCAGTGAAGCAAAATGTCTTTGTCTTGGTGCAGTGCCAAGAAGCCAAGGGTCATCTAACCTTCAGATGAGAAGAACATGCTAGAGACACCGCAAATTTCAACAAAAGGGAGCATTTGGATAAAGAGAATAACATGGAAACTGAAGCAAAATATGACAAAAAGTACCCAATTTGACTTCATACTTGTTGCAGGGGTGTAACTCACAAAAAACACACCAGTTAGGAACAGGCTGGGGAGCCTCACCAACTACTTTGGACAGAAAAATCCCACCAAGTATGACAATGCTCTCTCAGCTGAAGAAGACAGAGTGCACTCAAGTCTTCCCATCATCTCGCCTCAAGAATGCATTTCTTGGTCTTGTAGGCTTCATTTCTTTCAACTTTCTGGCACACTCCCTGGTGTCCTCACGGTCTTGATCTGCACAGATGGTGTTCCCATGCATGCTCAGCTTTCTCTCTCCTCCCTCATCAGACAAGTGAGGGGAGGGACTTCAAATAGATCTTTTTTAAATGTACAGATTTTTTTGCACACACTATTTCAAAGTCTCTCCAATTTCATGCTCCCATACACTCACCAGGGTTGCAGGGACTCACTCCAACTCCCAAAAAGCAAGCCAGGGCAAGCAGGCTTTACCAACCAACATACTACAACACCAAGCAAAGAAAGCTGAGCTCTCACACGGCTAAGCACCTCTACCTCTTCATCCAGAGAAGTCAAGAGGGAAATGAGGACACAGAATTACAGGTTCTACTTTTGGGATAGCCATTTGATGGAAGGTGTTTTTTTTCATTCCTGGTTTCAAACAAAGAAAATGTGGCTTGCAGAAGAAAAGGGGTAAGGGCCAGCATGAATCTTTTTGATGATTCCAAGTTTTCCTCAGAGAAGGAAATGAACAAAGAGGTGGCACAGCTAGTCCCAGGAAAGAGGTGCAGAAGTGGCTGTGACAGACGTTGCACAAGAAAGCTGCAAGATCCATAGTGAGAAATGAAGGAGTAGAAGCATAAAAACACAATCTGTGTGCCCACAACATCCTCCCTCCCCAATCCATACACCCATGCTTTGCCCTTTCAGCTGCACATCAGGTGCTTCTCGGTGACTTGACCAGTCTATGTTCAAAAACTAGATGAAAGAAGGAACATTATCCCCTTGTCCCACACAAAAATGAACATTCCTTATTTTCACAATGTCTTTCCATGGCCTTAATTTCTTGCAAGCCCCTTTTCAGTGAATACACGTGTTTCCTGTCACTGTGACAATTTCGCCTCTCCAATAATTCATATGGTCCAAAATTATACGATTCCTGAAACCTTTTTGCCAAGGACAGAGACTTTGGTATAAAAAATCCAAACCAAACCAAACCCAAAATAGAGTGAAATCAAGAAAGCTGATAATAGTTGAATTAAAAGCAGCACATTCTTCCCTAGCAGGCTTTAAAATTTAGAAATTTGCACTTGAACAGCTCTTACACTGTTTCTAAGCACATCTGAAATTAACAACAGAATGACAAAGCTTTCTTGCTATTTGTCTTGGATCCTAAAATAACTTGTCACTGGCAATTTATATTCCATTAAAGTATACTATCAATTAAAAAATGCACAAAACATTATTCTATTTAAATGCTTCATTATTTTCTCCTGTTACAAGTAACACCTAAGATTAATAGAACCCAATGACTAGAAGGGAAAATGCCTTTCACCAAAATGCTTACTCCAGGATTTGACAGCATTTTGTATCAAGCCAGTTGCACTGTTTCTCTTGAAAGCAGTCAGCTCTCCTGCTACCTGAGCTGGATTAGACCCACAGAAAAAGGGAAAGGAAAATAAATATGGAAATGTAACTGCAGAAATTCAAATATTAGCAGGTGAGCCCAAGGAGGGTACTTTTTTCAGCTAAGTAGAATGAAGCTGCTGGGCACTCCATAAACAACACACACACAGTGAAAATCCTCTGCCTCAAATAAACACACATTTCCCATCAGACACAAGAACACATTCAACATTCTGCAGACACTGTCAATACTGTCTACAATCTTTTTTTTTTCTCTTGAGTAGAGCATACACTCTGTGCCTTTTCACACACTCTGCCCTAGAAACATGAGACATCTATGATTCACTCTGCAACCTACCTCTCTCCAGCTGCACACCTAGGGGGAAGGCATGTTGAATGTTTTGGGGGTTGCTTTTGCATCAAATAATAAAAGTACTAAAAGAACTGTGTTTCTTTTGGGATTTTGATCATCCTTAAAAGGAATATAATATCTTAATTTTTATCTTCCATGCTTACCCCACTTCCAACACATAGTCTGGCATTCTTTCCCTTCTCAGAGGTTTGTCTCCATCCCTGCCTGGCTCCTTCCAGACACCCCCTCCTGAGCCACGTCCTGGCTGTCCCCCTCTCCTTTTCAGTGCCAGTTCTTCCAGGCTCTTGGACAGTTTGTGCAGATATCAGTGGGGTCATCCAATACACCACATTACAGGTACCAGGAATGAGAAAGCTGCCTCCTGCTCTCTTTCTCCACTCTCTTCATTTCAAACATTATCTCCAGCCTTTCATCCTCCCAGCCTCTCCTACTTTCCTATACCCTTTTGCCTTCCCAAAAGCTTGGTAATTTTCTTCATGTTCTTCTCTCTTGCTGCTCAAAGTTCCTTTCTCTTACATATTCTCCACCCACTTCCTTTGGCTTCATTTGCTATCAGACTGTTATCTACACTTTCAGTGCCAACCACATCTCCAGCACCTCCACAGTCAGATCATTTATTACACTCCTTTAATTTTCTCCATTTACTCTTTTGAGTCCTAGTACTGCCAGTTCTCAGACACATAACCACCAAACACATACCTTGTCTCCTCCTTCTCTCAAATAACACCATTTTTCACTGCAAAGTGACTCCTTACATTGGAAATAATTACAAAACCTTTTCACAGAGGTGCATGATGATGTCCCAGTGTTAATAGAGTGACTTACTAAGAGCTGATTGGAAGAGATAAACCTTGATAATCAAGGCTGACTCCATTTAAAGTTCAGACAAAGGGTTGGGCCAACTTAACCTCAGAAACATAAAAGGAAAGATGAAGATCAGTTGGGGCATTTTAGCTGTGGACAAAACTAGTCAAGTAAGGACACCAAAGAACTTCCAACACAAGAGGAGTCAGCCCCAGCAGTCCCTCAACCAGAGCAGCCATATACCCCGCCAGAGTTCAGCACAAAGTCAGCAGGCACCTGTGTAAAGCAATTTTCCAGCTACTTAAAGAAGCTAAGAGCAATGAGTCACACAGGCAGCTCTTAAAATGTTTAGATTTTTGCCTGGAAAACAAGGAGACTAGAACCCCCTCAGTAGGCTGCCCAATGAGGCGCACCAGGGAACAACCTCAGGCACTACTCAGGGGGTGTGTGTCAAAGTCTGATATTCTGACTCTACATGAAAGTTGCTTGCAGTGACCTGTTGATCTCACACCTCACAGAAGGGATGCACCACCCCAAATTTATGGCAGATTACAGAGGCACAACATGCTCCCCAGCCAGACAGCAAGATGTGTGTGTGGGTGGCAGAAGACAGGCAGAGATGTAACAGAACATGCAGCTGGGATTGAGAACTCTGAAAGTCTAAGGTCTCTGCAAACACGGAAGCTAAAAGCAGAGGCAGTCTCCTGGATGGATTATGCATGCACGCCACCAAAATCACTGGCTGCTGAAGTGCCAGAGTCCTGTTGGATAATTTATAGCTGGTGTTAGTATTCACAGAGCAGTGGACAGAGTTCAAAGGAACTAAGTGGAGAAGAAAAGTTTGAGCCCGAAGAGATCCCTGGCACATCCAACATAAGCCTCAGCTCTTTGGGGAGTTGCACTTGTGCTGGGTACAGGCAGAAGCTGGCAGATACTACCAAAGCAGAAGCCACCAAGTGTCACCTTGGCTCGAGGATAGTGTACAACCACATTGTGCAAACCTGCAAACTTTGTAGGTGTTTAAACACGCACCCTGCTTGGCTTTTGGGAAAGTATGGAAAAGACTTGTGTGCCAAAAAGCCCATGACTTGTCATTTCCCATAATCATTCCTCACAATCCTCTTCATTCTCCTAGGCCTGTCATAGACCAAATTCCCTGTACTACTTCTGTCATAAACACTAGACAGGGAATAACTGAAGACCATCCCATGTCTTTTTCAGTTATTATCTCATCAAAATTTGAAACCAATGAAGAAAGTAATCACATTAAGCCACCACAAATGCAACCTTTCTGTAGCTGAGCTTGAGTCCTATAGCTTTATCTGTGCTTGAGTCTCTCAGCTATCTAGTTATCAGGAATGATGGGGAGACGGAGAGGTCATTGATTTACTAAGCCCTGTGTCTGCTCACGTTTGAGATTAGACACAACACCAACGGCATTAGAATAAGTGCTGTAGTTGACTTCAACAAGAGATGTAAAGCAAGAGATATTAAGTCAAGGCTGCCTATCTCCACTCTCTGAAAGGCTACTGTAAAACCAGATCTCACAGACCAAGCACACACCACATATTCACCATAACCATCTAGTGCAGGAAGAGGAATACAAGGGAAGGCCCAGTACACAGACATGAACAACAAGGGGTTTAACAACGTTCTCCTACCACATGCATACCCAGATACCACCTTGAAACTCCTTCTCAAAGTACTTCACACACTCCTCCTCAACTTTATTCATTCCAGAAGAAATTACTTGCCTGAAGGTGCAAGTAATTTCCTCATCTAGAAACTTCTCCAAATTGAAGCCTCTGTCCTTTGCAACACACACCTTGCCTGGAAAGGCACACAAGAATTGGGTTTCATGTAGTATGTTGCTACTATATCATTAAGTACTTATCTCCCTCATTTCTTCCTGCAGGTTACAGTCCTCTAGGACATTCTGTCTGGGTGCTCACTCAATTATAGAAAGGCCTCTCTATTAGACACCACAGAGGGGTACACTTTAGAGACAAATTACTCAAAATAAACCCTTTTTGTTCTACATTTGGACAACACCAGACACAAGAAGATTCTTGTGCTTAACTGAGGAATGTAATTTACTAGATTAACAGTCACTACAATTTGCCTCCTCACATAAAATGACAATATAAAGCTCAATTTTTTTTTCCATAGAGTCTGCACCACTGTAACATTGATAGATACTTATTCCTTTAATCATGGGACAGTTGGCTGGAGGAGAAGGTGTTGAAACAAGGAAACTGTCTTTACTCTTTCAAGAAATAAATCAGAAATTACGTGCAAGCTGGCAACATTGTTACACAGAATATCTAAATTCATTAGTTCAGCTTCTAACTGGACAAAAGACTGAGGATGAAGACAGTGTTGTGGTGTGTTGACCTTGGCTGGACACCAGGTGACCACCAAAGCCACTTGATCACCCCCCTCTTCAGCTTGACAAAGGAGAGAAAATATAACATAAGGCTTTTAGGGAAAAAAAAAAAAAACAAACAGGGCAAGGAGAGATAATTCACCACTTACCATCACTGGCAAATAAGACTTAACTCAGGGAAATTAATCTAATTTATGGCAAATTAGAAATCAGAGTAGGGTAATGAAAAATAAACCCCAAATTTTAAAACACATCTCTCCTGCCTTTCCCTTTTTCCTGGGCTCAACTTTACTCCTGAATTCTCTCCCCAAGCAGTGCAGGGAGACAAAGAATGGGTGCTGCAGTCAGTTCATCACATGTTGTCGCTGTTACTCCTTCTTCTGCAGGAGGAGGACTCAAAGTTTCAGTAGGCATTAGCTCTGTTGGACACAGGATAAGCTTCCAGCAGCTTTCCACAGAAACCACCCCTGTAATGCACTCCCACTACCAAAATTCCGCCACAAAACCCAGTACAGGTTCACAGAACAGAATTTTGCAGGCTGGCAAAACCTGTTATTAAGTTTTCCAACCATTAACTGAGAAAACAGTTTGAGATGGAACCTCAAGCCAGTCCTAAGATGAAGGGTGTGCTAAATAGGATTAAATTAATTGATCTGTTGTCTATGATCTTCAGCAAAAAGAATTTTAGCTCCTACTGAATTTGAGGCCCATTTTAGAGATAAGAAATAGAGATAATAATTTGCTTTCATCAAGACATAACTCAATGGAAGAGTGAAAAAAAAAATCTGCACCTCCTGGCATTTCCATTTGATTATGTATCTCAGAGTATAAAGAAGGGAGGTAGCAAGAAAAAAAAAAGATTAAAAAAACCCAAAGATACTCCATTAAAGAAAGTTAATGAAAACATCTGGACAGAGTCCAACAGAAAAAGGCTATAAAGCAGACAGAAAAGACTTACACAGAAATTGAGAGGAGATGTATAATGTTTTTAACATGAAGAGAGACAAAAATTACAGAGAACAACCAAATCTGAAATGACACATAAATCAGTTTACAAACAGAACCATTTTCTAAGCACAATTATGGTGACAGAAGAATCACTGGAGAGCTTTAAAAAAAATCATTCACTGAGCAGTTACATGGGATAATCCAGCAAAAGGACCCAAGAGACCTGGTTGATCTTAAAGAACAAACCGCTCAAAGCACAAGAGTAGTCCAACTCAAGCAGGTGTGGAAAGAAGCAGATCATGAAATCCAACAACCATCCAAACACTGACAAAAAAGCATTAAAAAAGTAGCACTAAGCCCTACGATGTGGCACACTGTGACATTGGCATACTGTGTGATGACAAAAAAAACCACAAAGGAGAAGAGAGAGGGCATCACAGCACCACACAAAGTTACTAGATGCAATTCAAAGTGAGAAAGGAGAACACCCTAAAACCACCTGATGTCTATCCTGCGTTTTGTCGCCATCTCAAGGCAGCACCCAGAACAAAAAATGCAGCCATTGGCTTAGACAGAGCGCCTAAGGCCAGGCATGCCAGAGCTCTCCTGCCGAGTGGTACAGCCAGAGGGACTGCTCACTTTGCAGCTGAATCAGAGTCCTCCACACTTTCAGGCACTGCTGCACTCACCAACTTAGGGCACCAAGAACACAACCCAGATGCACATAATTGCTGCCTGTGAATGGCATTAGAGAGTCTTTGCATCACCTTGGTAAGACACAATTTCAAATAGCAAACCTCTTGTGATGCATCACTTAACTCTGAACATTCATCCTCCTGACATCTGTCAGTCTTTTTCCCTTGGGTTGGAATGTTTCCCTCCTGACTTCACAGCAGTGTTGAGAAACAATTACTACCTGGTACAATATGGAGACCCATAAAGAAATAATTACAACCCAACCTACCCCTGACCACTTCAACAGCCATCCCAACTTTAAAACACAGCATTAAAATCCTGTGCTCACTGCTCAGATTGTCTTCCTATAATAACTAACTAGTTTTCCTTAAAAAAACCACGGTGGACACTTCCTTGCTGGACCAGTGTGCCTCCCTGCTTACATCAGATGAATAATATGAAGTTTCAGGACAGAAAAAAAAAAACTAACAAGTGTGAATTAAGCTGTTTAAATAAAACAGATGGAAGATGCACACATAAAAACGTTGAAGCAAAGGCCTCTGCTTGAATTATTATTGTAATCCTTTGCCACATGCCTACAGAAAGCCTGACAACAGCTAAGCTGTCAACATGCTATCATACCACCCATTCTGCTGACCAATCTTTGTTTTTCTGTACTCCCCCAGTTATCTGTGTCCATCTGTTGTCTCCTGTCTCATCTTTACCAAGCTAGCTCTTTGGGGCAGGGAACAGGTTTTTTTGCCCTGCATTTGAACCAGGATTGTGTAGGTGCTACCAGGGACAATGATAACAACAATAATTAAGTCCTATATTATTATCAACTTGGGTTGAAATGTTTCCTTCCTGACTTCACAACACTGTTCATAAATAATTATTACTTGGTGCAACACAGAGCCTCATAAACAAATAATTACATCCCAACCTACCTTTGACCACTTCAGCAGTTATCCCTTGAGGCTTGACTCTGCTGAGCTCTCCACATGCTCCAAATGGTGAATGCATGTGAAGCCAGCTCTAGAAGATGATACCAGCCTGCCAGTGCAGCAGGACTAACACCCTGCACATAACCCTCAGATATTCCTTGGACAGAACAAGCTTCCTACACACCAACAGTTGCCTCCTACTTTTGTGTGGCCAAAGAATGGCAAGAGCCTGCAGTTAGAAGTTTACGTAAAAAGGCAGAAATTGCTTTATTCTAAACTGTGCCCCCACATAATAGTCAAGCCAAACATTGACTAAGTTCAACAAGCATATATTCTTAGATGTTCTGTTAAACCAGAAGGAAGAAACCTCTTTCTTTGTTAAGATTTTTTAGAGGAACCAGCTCTCTTCACTAGAGATGCTCAAAAAATCACTTCTAGGCCTGATAGGCTGTTTGTGGAAATTTAAAATTCAGGAAAATCTAGAAGCAACACAGACATAGTATATCTTGAATTGCTTCCTTGTAGCTACTGAAATGTTTTGCTGAACCTTGAGGGAAGAGGAGCCATATTCCCTGAGTACCATCCTGCTCTCCGGAAGTGCAATTCCTGAAATCTATGTCTTTATTCAACCAGGCATTAGGCTTCCTTTTCTCAAATCCACAGGGTGCTAATGCATCTCCTTATAATCTCTAATCCACATGACTCTGCTTTAGGAAAACAGAATAAAAGACACTGCAGAGAAGAAAATCCTTTGCCCTTGTCCTCTAAATTGGATGGAAGAGCACAGAAAAATCATCTCATACTAACTGTGACATACCATAAAGCAGCAGTGGTTTCTAACAGGTGAAAGCAGAAGTGTGAGCCTTCTTTTCTATCTCCAAATGATTTATCCAAATCTTTCCAGTGTAAATTAATCAGAAACCAGGTTTAAGAATGCAAAGGAGTCCCTGGCTCCCCATGCTTCCATCACAACAGCCAGGGAGTGGAGAAGCCTGACTTTCTTGTCAAGAGGAGCTGGGACCAGACAACAGGAGTTCAGGCAGCCCATTTCCCTTCTGAACCAGAAAGAAAAATATGAACACAACAACCTAGACAAAATTTGGTGTCTCTGTCTCATCTCCTCTTAAAACTTCCAGTGATGGGGGCACTACATCCACTTTGAGGAAGCTGCTTTTATGCTTAACTATCCAAAAACTCCTAAAGCTTTTCCTAACACCTATCACCACATCTTCTTTGCTACAAATTAAGCTGATTACTTCTTGTCCTATCCCCAGTGGACACATAGAACAATTAATCATTGCCTTCTTGAAACAAGCTTTTAAATATTGGAAGACTTTTTATGTGCATCATTAATCTTCTCTCTAGACTAAACCAACACAGCCTCTTGGAACCTCTCCTTGTCAGTGTCACTCACCCCCCAGCTGCTCTTTCCTCATCTCTTTCCAGTGTTTCTGGTTTTGCTTCTCATATTGGGCACAAGGCTCTGCTGTGGCTTCAGCAGCAGCCGGTAGAGCAGGAAAACTACTGCCTGCGTGTTCCATGTGACATTTCTGTTAAATATACCCGAAAATGAGATTTGCTTTTTTGCAATGTCACCACACTTTCGACTCACATTCAGTCTCTGACTCACTGTAGTGCTTCCCAGATCCTTTTCTGGCTCGTTATCCCCCATTTTACACGTAGGCATCTGGTTTCACCTTCTCAAGTGCACTACTTTTCATTTGTCATTAATAAATTTCTGCTTATCAAATTCAGGCTATTTTCCAGTTTCATAGGTTTATGTTCTGGATTATGCCAAGAAAGTAGATCAGCCTCCTGCCTCACGTTACAAATCAGCAACAAAGAGAGCATGGAAGGAAGAACTGTTGTCTTCAGGCAAACTTCTTAAGAAGCGCTACTGACTTATCCAAAGCTTATCAATGTGTTAGTCCCTTTTCACTCTGCATTTCTACCTGATACTGTAGTTTTAGAAATAAAGATTAAGTCACTTGCCTTTTTGGCACCTCCACTGTCAAAAAGATACAGGTACCATGTTACTCAGTGACACTCAATTTCCTTCTAATTCCTCCATTTTTTCACCGATTTTGCTCAAATTTTCACCAAATTCCTCCACAGAGCTGGTAGAAACTCATTAACTAGTTCACACTAAACAACAAGGAAAACAAAGGACATGTTTAAAAAACTAATTATATTGAGCTAAATCTTTAACAAACTAGCTGAACAAAATTATGCCATCTGGGCCATTACTGTTAGATTCGTCTTCAGTCCATATTTGATTATTGATATGAAATTACATTAAGATCTGTTTGTTTCCTTGTATTTAGCCCTTAACATTTGATTCTCAGATATGCAACAGGTACTTTGATGCATACAGGGGAAATTAAATTGGATACCTTCTTTCAAGGTGCTGCAAGAATTGACTTAACAAGGCAGCTGATTTTCATTCCAGGACTTCAATGCAATAACAGATGTACAGAGAAGGCTGGCTTTAGTGCCATCATGAGATTCCCACATTTCTGTTCCCAGAAAAAGTAAAAGCTATCCATATAAAATTTCTTTTCTTTGTGAGCTACAAAAAGATTGTAGTGCATAACCGGACATAGCAGGAGAATAATTAAACTGGAATTTCTCTTCCCCAAACTAAGGAGGATGTTAAGGTACTTGAATACAGCCAGAGGAGGTGAAAGGGTGAAAGAATGTTCTATGAGGAAGAGCTGAGAACTTTGGGCTTGTCTCATCTTAACTATTCTGTGGGTTTCACCAGCCACCAACAGGACAAAAGTCTTCCTAGAAAAGAAAGCTGAGAAGTGACTTCATTGCTCTCCCAGAACTTCCCAAGGTAGAGAGGCAAGTGCTGATCTCTTCTCTCTATTTAGTGACAGGATGTGTAGGAATGGCTCGAAGAGGCATCAGGAGCAGTTCAGAAGCACTTAGAGGGGGACTGAAGAGTGGAAAAGGCTTCCAAGAGGAATGGTCGATGCCCCATGCCTGGTAGATGTATTTGCACAATGCCATTAATAACATCCTTTAACTTTTGCTCTGCCCTGAGGCAATCAAGTAGTTAGACTAAAAGATCCATGTAGGTCCCTTCCAAGTGGGACTGCACTATTCTCAGGTAACAGAACCGTTCTTTCAAGGAACTCATAATGCTTTCAAATTATGATTTTGAATTTTCAGTGGATAGAGAAAGTGATGACTCGTAAGAAAAAAAAAAAAAAAAAAGGTTTGACACATTTTAGGGGAGAACTCCAGTGTTACACTTCTTAAATTAATATATTAGGACCATCCTGTCTGCTCAGTTGACACTCCACATCACCAAACTGATGGTCACGGGTCAGTACATGCTGAATGCAGCCTGCCTGAAAAGCAGCTTTGCAGAAAAGGACCTGGGAACCACACTAGGCAACAAGTTAAACATCAAGCAATGATGTGCCCTTGCAAAAAGGCAGCTACTGGAATCCTGGGCTGTTGCCAGCAAGTTGAGGAAGGGGAACCTTCCCCTCTGCTCAGCTCACTGGAGTGCTGTGTGCAGTTCAGAGTCCTCCTCCGAGCCTACTGTTACAGAAAGATGGACATAATGAGGAGAGTGCAACAAAGAGCACCTGTCACATGAGGAAAGGCTGGGAGTGTTGGGATTGCTCAGCTTGGAGAAGAAGACTTAGGGAGGAAACCTATCAATATAAATAAATACCTGAAGGGAAGGTGCAAAGATGACAGAACCAGCCTCTCTTCAGTGGTGCCAAGTGACAGTTCCAGGGCATCAGCTGAAGCACAGGATGTCCAGCCTGAACATCAGGGAACTTATTTTTTGAGTGAGCAAGCCCTGACACAGATTACTCTAAGAAGATCCACATGGATTTTGAGTATTTTTCCTTGAGCAGGCAGTTGGTTCAGATGATCTCCAAAGGTCCCTTCCAATGCCAAGTATTCTGTGGGTTTCAGCAGCCACCAACAGGCCAAAAGTCTTCCTGGAAAATAGTTGCTCCATGGCTAAATCTGTTCTAGTATCCTGGTGCTAGAGTAGATCTTCCTGCAATCTTGATATTGCAAATGGTACAGAAAGGAATTTAGCAGCCAGGATGGGTTCCTGCAACACTAATTCACTTCTTACATGAACTGGCCAAGATCTGTGACATCACTTGAACTGAGACTTATGCAATGCTTAGAATGGTCAGACTGGTTATTGCCTCCTTTCCATTATTTCCCAGAACTAGAGAAGACAGAAAGCAAAATAATTCAAATCAAACTGTTTATTTTCATGAGAACGTTTTCCTCATATCAGCAGAGGGGTTTACTGTAGATAAGATCTCAGTCTAAAGCAAGGATCCTTATCTTCCCTATGCATCCTTAACATCTAGAAGCACAAAAGGAGGGCAGCACAGCCTCCCACTGGCTCTTCCAGTCTAATGAACAGACAAGAGTTCAAACAAGCAAGGGAGATATCACAATCTTGTCTCACCTTCCAGTGCTCTGAGGACCAGAGGAGAAAATGTTAAATGTGCACATCACAATCTTACATGCATGTTCAGTGACTGACTTCTCCACATGCAGTAAACGAGCACCAGTTGAGCTACTAGGTAAGAGACCAAGTACACCATTATTCCTGGTGCCTTTAACTTGCACCACAACTTCATTAATTTATATGTATAACAGTAACTACACGAGTGGAAAATCAAGAGAGCATCAAAATGAACAGAAAGTCTCTAGAACACTAACTTGCCTGGGAAAAACATCTCTTCTATTTTTACTTTTTAATAAAAATCAAGTTGGCTACCTGATAACTCCTTAGTATGCATCAGCTGAAAAGCATGCAAAGAAGGAACAAAACAAAATTCTCCCTTATGATGAGTGAAGGACTCTGAATAGTTTTTTCTCCAGCCACTTCCTTGCTTTCCTCCATGACTGGTCATGAAGATAGTTGACAGAAGGTCTTTCCACACATCCCTCACCAGATCCTGTTCCCTCCACACACCATTTATTTTCTGCAGTTCAAGCAGATTCTCTTTTCCCCTGAAATCAATGTTTAATTAACACATTATTGGGGGAAAAAAAAAAAAAAAGGGCTGCAACAGCAGACTGAAATGAAGCCATTACCTCCCTGCTCTGCAGATGTAGTTGGTACCATCAGACAGTTACCCTGATGGAGAGTTCTTCCTCTCCTCATACTCTTCAACTGCCAGCTAACGTTCTCCTCTTGTATAGTTATCTTCAGCTCCATGGAACTTCCTTGGAAGTGGCTCACAATAGCAGACAAGCAAGAAAGTAGAGAGAGAAGAAGAGCAAGAGCTCCATCAGGAGCCTCACAGTATGACCAGTGCCTCCCCTTTAATCCTGACATCCCCACGGGAGCAGCACACTGAGTCCCCTGACAACCCCCAGCAGCACAGCGATAGGATCATCAGTGCAGCAGAAACAAGACACTGTCCTCTGCCATGAGCAGAGGATGCTCCCAGGGTTAAAGTCACAAACAAATTCTGGGACTCCATGCAGGCACACATACCCAAAAGGTAGTGGAGAAGCTATCAGCAGCTTCTAAACATTTACATCATACCTCCCCCCATCACCATCAATTATTATTCTATCCCATTCCTTGGCTCTCATCCGGCTGTTGGGAGGTACTTGGATGCAGGGGATGCTGCAGGACTGTCAAGGGCATTACAAAGCAGGTCCAGGCCTTGGGTTCTATCCCTCATAAACACACAGGCACCCTCACTAGAGGGTTGGTGCAGCAGGGAAGAGACAGAGTCCATGAACTCCTGGGCTGGGCTGCCCTAGTTATGAAGGCACACATCAGGATCTTTGAGAGAGTCTACTATCCCAGCACTGTCATTCCCAAGATCCAAAGCTACTTGTGTTAATTAGTTCCCGTGATGTGATGGATGACAAGCGGCAGAGCCAGAAGTGACACAAGCAGATTGTGTTCAAAAAAAGCTGCCCCTCGTCATCAAGGGCAGAGGAAAGGAATTTGGAAAGGACAGGAGCTGAGCACACTGCTTAGAGACTGATATAGCCCCCCTCATCTCTGACATCCCCTTACCAACATTACGGCTCACTCCTGCTGCCAGCACACAAGAGACAAACAGAGGAGCATGCCTGGGAAAGAATTTGGGCACAGGACCTGTGAGAGAAGGGGAAAGCTCTAAGAGACAAGGCAGGTGAAGGCCTAAATCCTTCTGTAGCAAAGGGCTATTATTTCAGACATAAACTTATGATGCACCAGCCTCCACAAAGCCACACAGTGATGCCTAGTATCTCTCTAGTATCTCACTTTCTGAAATGCAAAATACCTTCCTCACCACTTGCTGTATGATTTAAGACCTAGTTCTACTATTAACTAGAAGAGGGGGATGAAGAGGATGAGGGGGGAAAGAAAGCTGACAAAATATTTTAAAGCTTAACCAAGACTTGGCTAATTTCTTGTCTTCAGATGCACTGGTGATAGACCCAAAATAAAGCCTACATCCTTTTCATATGGACAGGGGCTGTTAGACACATTTTGTTTTTAAAGTCAACACCAGGTCTCTTGAATGATTGTCAGAAGCCATCTCTTGTACTGGCTTTTGGTCATCACAAAGCTCTGGCTCCTTCAGCTTGCTCTTGGCCAGATACTGTGTGTCCTTACCTTTGATACAGCACAGCTCAGCCAGTATCCAGACATCCACCTGCATATCCACAGATCACATGGAAAACAGATCATGGGGGGGAAAAAATATACACACTGCTTCTCAAGACAGGTAAACTCTAGATCCCTGGAGGAGGGTGAAGAAAAAACAAAACCAGGAAGTTCCGTAGATTCACTGCTCCTGCTATAAAGGGACTAAATTCTCTTCTTCCAGAAACATGCTAGGTAAGAGTCTAAAGCCAGTCCTAACACAAAAAGAGTAAGGGATGTCTGCATTCAATGGCTTAGTAACTTCCCTGAATAGGGAAAAGGGAGGCATATTATTTATTTTTTGCATAGGGACTTAATCATCACTATCACAAATTACTTCTGGTACCATCTCTCTCAACCTTCAAATGCTCTGCAGGAACTGAATTCCCTCTCACTTCAAGGGTGAAGGTTGGAAGAAAGTTCCAGTACTGAGTGAAGTTCACACTGCTCCATTGGCTGTCCAAGCTCAAGGAGGGACAAAGCACCACAGCCAAGGGCAGCTGAGATACAAAGCTCACATCATAGGCATTTAAATATATTTCCAATATGCTTCATTCCAACCTTTCCTATTACTGCTAACAAAAAATTCATTAACAGACACTGTGCCACAAGAACACAGAAAACCAGGATCAACCCTTACCCTGCAGGGTACCAGGGAGGCAGTCTCTTCATGGGAACAGATACATGGACCCTGCAGCATCCTCTGCATCATCTTTGATAGCAGCCGTGGCCAGCCTACAAGCACAGGAGCTGCAGCACAGCAACCATTTCTGAACTAACTGGGGTAAAGGGCTGGGCAGGGAGAGATCAAAACCCAACTACTGGTGAAACCAGTCAGCTGAGGCAAGATGGGCTTTGGCAAGAACGAAACTGCTATCTCTGCAGACATTACCCACACCAATGGTGCCTCTACCCCATCTTCCTGGCTGTAGTTTACTGCTGTATTTCAAGGTCAGAGAGGAAGGCAAAAAGCAAAGGCAAACAACAATAGCCCTGGACAGAGCTATTTATTCAGCTTTTGCAATTGCTCCATGAAGTGGAAAGATCCAGAAACACGGAGACCTCAGAGCAGGCGCAGGCACAAGCAGGAGATTAAGAAGCAGTGGCTGGTGGTACCACAGGAGTACCTTCCTCCTTCAGCTCCCCTCCACCAGGTAAAAGCAAAGAGGCCCTTTGCAATCAGAGGTGGGTGCTGAGCGGGTCTGCCAGAGGGGATTGTGGCCTGCTTGAAACCCAGGAAAAGCCTTCCTTTCCCTGCCTCAGCTCCCCCACCTTTGCACACGAGTCACGCGCAGCAGCTTGCCAGACCCTTCCCCATTTTTTAGCTGAGGGAAAGCAAGAAGGAAAGGACGGAGGAAGAGACCCTTATCTTCCTTTGCTCCCTTGCCTTTTCCCTGTTCTACTCAGACCCAAAAAGCCGTGACTCTCCTGCACATCCAACAAGAGAAACACAGGGAGCTATTTCCCTTCCTTCTCTCTCAAGCCACCAGCAGGAATTGTATGGAAATGGCGATAGTCTGGATCAACGGCACAGAGAAGCTCCAAGAGGACAAGGTTGGCATGGGAGGATGAGGAGGGAAGGCTTTGTTTCGTCCTGGCTCCAGCACAGCCCATCCCCTCTCTCCCATCGCAATGCCCTCCAGCTCGGACACGCAAGGAAGCATCAGGAAGGGAGGGGGGCCCAGGGTGCTTATTAATTTTGTTTCCCCCCATCAAGGGGACAGCTCACTCCCCCAAGCATGCCTGGATCTGTCAGAGCTCCCTGGAGTAACCTTTATTCCAGTGTGTCGCAAGCATGTATTTCACGGATGGTTACACTGCATCATTATCACCAGACGTTCATTTGACCAAAATAATGTTATTAGCATCGTCAGGTCCATTTCACCCTCCTCCCCAGTACACAACTTGCTCCCCTCCAACCCCCCAGGTCCCCACAACCCAATACAGGGCACACACACACCCC
This sequence comes from Turnix velox, assembly GCA_013400935.1. Taxonomy (NCBI): domain Eukaryota; kingdom Metazoa; phylum Chordata; class Aves; order Charadriiformes; family Turnicidae; genus Turnix; species Turnix velox. The sequence goes on from VZTY01020418.1 coordinate 18,236, forward strand.
GCCCCAATGCAAAATCTCCTGATGGGTGACACAATGTCCAGGGAAAAGAGAGCAGCGAGATGGGCTGGTGGAATGGATGGACGTGCCTTTGGCATTTACTGCTCTCCCTACCCTCTGCCAAATTTTATCAGCCACACGCACACACACAAAGACCTACATGAAAAAAAAAAATTTAAAAAAAATCAGAATTCAATCATGGCACAGGTACGTGACTATGGGTGTATGGGTGTATGCGTGTGTGCCCAAGCTGTGGTCCCAGTCTTATCAGGAACCCAAATCTGTGTGGCACGAAGCAAAGGTCATGGTGCCACTGTTGTGATGCACTAGAAAAAGCCGCAGAGCCATCAGGATGTAATACAGAATTTTCTCGTCAAGGGATGAGAAACCTTCAGGGGGGTGGGGGTTGGGAGGAGGAAAGCGGGTGTGCTGATGGGGGGGAAATGGCAGAAAATGGGGAGGAAAACGAAGAATACAAAGCTCCACTTCGCTAATCCAAGATAGACAATCCATCCCTTCCCCCTTCTCTACACCCTTCCTCCCCCCGAAATGTTGGTACAGATGGATTTCTGTATCTTGGTTTTGCAGCAGTGGGTCTAATGACTCCCCTACCAAACCCCCTTGCTATGATAACCCCTCCCACTATTTTTTTTCTTTTTTTTTTTAGACTGAGCCGAAGAATAACGCGTTTTTAGAGATAATGGGTTTTATAAAAAGAAAAGAAAAAGGGATGCAGCGCAGACATTATGCGAATAAGCTGCTCCCTGCATCACCCCATCTTCTCCTAACCACACATCCCAATTTCACCCCCTCCCATCATCATTCTCCAGCCTTCCCCCATTCGCTCCCCAAAGGAAAGAAGGGCGGAAAAAAAAAAAAAAAAAATAACCTCAGCGTGCGATCTGGGGAGCAGATCTCAAAATCCTAAGGACTAATCCGCTCGAATTTGTTCTTCCCCTTATATAAGCAGCAGCACGTCAACATGTTCACTGGAAAGGCAGCGTAAAATGAGGCCAGGCTACAGCCATGGAACAGGGCTGATACCGGCAGATATCGCTTCTATCAAGAAGCCATCACCACACCAGCATGATGAAATCAAGCATTGGGCTTTTAGATCTTCCTTTCTGTTATTTCTCTATTTTTCAATGCTTACCCTCATTTTATTTCATTGTATTTTGGTTTCTCACCACTTCATTATTTTTTTTAAAAGGACAAAAGTGAAATAAATAATTAAAAGCCTAGAGACGTACCCCAGCAGAAGGTGCCCGAATGCTCCAGAAAGAGAAACCTCATCTCCTAACTTCCTTTTTTTTCCCTTTTTAAATAAAATAAATATAGTCCTGTTGCTCCCGTTTATCCCCAAACTTCCAATGTCCCCAGCTGCACCTGACCAAAGAGCAAAAAGAAACCAGTAGAGAAACGAAAAATTATTGTCTGTATAATCATCCGGTTCGTTCAGCTGCTGAAAGCACGGCCAGTCCCATAATCAAGAGCAATTATCTTCGCAACCTCCTCCCCCCCAAAATACTACTAACCCTTCAACTTAACCTTAACAACGATGACCATTTTAACTTAAACCAGTGAGACACGTAACACCCTTCTGGTTCACGTTACATTTAATAACTGACTATCACCACAGCAAACAAAACCTTTTGTGATCGATTTTTCCCCCATCTACTCAACATCTTCCTTAAGACTTTTCCCCAGTCTGGTGAAGACTATGGCACCTCAAAAAATAGCCCCTCAAATTATTCAATAAGAAGGTATTGGTGAGCAGGCATTTCAATATTCACCTTTTTGGGAGGGCTGTGTGCTCAGCACAGAACAATTGCATGCAGTAAAAATACAGAGGGAACAATTAATAATAAGTAAAATCAAAAAAGAAATTTTCAAAACTATTCGTAACGAAACGTCGAACAGTTTGAAGATGGAAAGATAGAAAGAGATCGGGAAAAATTAAAGGCTCGAAGTGTCCTTTTTAAGAACAATTCCATGTTTTTAGCCTGGGATCTGCCTTCCCCATCCTTTGGTTTTTCTGCCGCTCACGCCTAATGTTTTTATTGTTTTCTTTGGGGGGGTGAGAAATCAGGGGAAAAAATTTTTGAGAGGGGAAGATTCCCATTTTAACAAAATTCATCCTCAAAGAGCACTGATTAAATGTGTTACTTCCTAACTACAAAAGGCTACAAATGGAAATAAATTTATAGAGTACGCAAAAGACAAGTCACCTGCAAAGCACCAGAGTCAGTGCCCTTAGGTAGGAGAATTACATCACTCCCTGACCAAATGATGTTTTCTTTTTAATTATGAAGCAGCTGGATTTTTTTTTTTTTTTTTCAGAAAAAGTAAAAAGAAACCACCACTGGTTATTTCACATAGATCTTGCACGAAGAAAGCATTGAACCAACCTTTAAGGTCACCCACTGCCTGAAAACCCAGAGCAGTCGCTCACGGTGGAAGTTTTCAGGCAAGACGGCTACTAAATCATTAATACAAACAAATGGAAGGCGGGGAGGAAAGGCGCTACTGTAATAGATCCGAAGACTTGGAAAAGGAAAAAAATTTTAAAGGAATAAAAAAACAAACTTTCATCTTCAGCCTCTCTTCTTTCCTTAACGATTTTTTTTTTCAAAATAAATCCTTAAGCTTCGGTCAAACAGTAGGCTCTCTAAGCGTTTCCCGGCTCTAACTCAGCGTAGTGTCGTCTTCTTTTTCGACAGCCCTCCCTCGTTTTCCACTCCGAAAAAGAATTTTTTTAAAAACCTGCCGTGGGAACTGCGATTTCCCAAAAAAGTCGGGCAAAAGGAGCGTCCCGGGGGGTCGGTGCGCACCGGCTCTTCCCGCCGGGCAGCACCCAGCCCCGCCGGGGCAGCGGGGAACAGGGGAGCGAGAAAGAGATAAAACGATCCAAAATGTCGTAGTGGGGGAGTCAAGAGAAACCCACCCGCGAAGCTTCGGGGACGGGTGGGTAGCTCCCACCGATCCGATCCGGGCCGTGCCGTCCCCCCGCCCGCCGCCCCCTTCTCACCTCCGCAGCCGGGTAGCCGCCGGCCGCCGAGCCAAGTCGCGGCTCGCCT
>VZTY01020418.1:21412-135956 GCA_013400935.1 Turnix velox
CACGCCGCCGCCGCCGCTGCCGCCGCCCCCTGCCGCCGCGCCCGCACGGACCGGCCCCGCCCGGCCACGGCTTTTAAAGAGACCGCGGGCCCCTCCCGGCACGGTCCGCAGCGGCCGAGGGGCAGCAAGGGTTCGCCGGGCTCCTGCTCCTCTTCAGACAGAAGTTGGGGTTTATGCTTCTCCCCTCGGCCTCTTCCGCATCTCGCTCCCAGAGCGGTGGCTTCGCCCTTCTGGTCCCAGGTAGGGGAGGGCGGAGGCAAAGCTCATTTTCTACCCTTCTAGAGTTTGCCAAAGGTCCTCAAGACATCGGAGCCTTCCTCCGACCATCATCACCTCCCTAATCGCTCTTAAAGTTCACAGAGATTTTCCTCTTCTAGTTCCGAGTTTGACCCAAACTGACCGGGTACCTCAAATGTATTTATACATTGCTCATCTCTTTTAAAGTTTCCTTGTTACCTTGCACGAAGCTCTCCCAACTTTTTCTCCACTCATCTTCTCACAAGTAGAAGTAGAAACAAGGGCAGTGAAGGACTGCACTGACTGTGCTGAAGTCAGTATTGCATTCAGAGCATATCCCAAATATCGATATTTATCATTTTATCACCATTAGCACAGAAAATAACATGATTCTGAGTATCTTCTGTAGGGAATATACCTATGTAAAGATGTAAAGTTTTTTATGCTCAAAATCCACCTCAATGAAGACCAGCACGCAGAAACTTCACACAGAGAGCAGATAAAATCAAAAGTGAGAAATAAAACCTTCCAGCTCCTCTCTCCATACCCTGTGATCTTGTAGAATTTGTCTACAATGCTCATCCTGCAACCCAGACACTTGGAAATGCATTTGCCCTAGGGACAAACTGGAAAGCTATTTGCCTTTCCTTCCCTTTCTGATCAAGTATTCAAAGGTTTTTGTCTTTTTCTCCATTTTGCATAGCAAACAGCCTACTCGCTGCATAAATAATAAATAATTATTATTTTATACAGTGCGTACTGATCACTTTTCCCACTATCAAAAGGCAGTTGTGCCTGAGGTGGATAACAGCCACACACAAGCACTAAATAATAGTTCCAACTAGTATTAGGAGCCCCCTGGGAAGTCTCTCTGGAAAACATAGTCCTTCACATCCCCTAACAAATTCAGACACACGCACAGAGAGAATAATGGAGACCTATTTCAACAGGTGCCAACGGTCCAGCAAAAGGGCCATCTTCATGGCTCAAACATCATCATCCCAAGAGCAAGAATTTATCCCTTTAGATGTCAGAGCGAAGGCAGGTTATTGTTAAGCTTCCTGTTTTATATGGACAACATAACAGCAGTGAGAACTATCAATCCTTCCTCAGGGCATGGGATTAGATCCCGGTCTCAATTACTGTGAAGAAAATCAGGTATTACTTCGTTTACTTCAGCAGTTAACTCCAGATTTAAAATGTGTAACTGGCAATAAAACCTTGCTTCCAGTACCTTTCTTCCCCTGCTGATAGTTCTGGCAATCTAGCATTTTGTAGCTTGCAGTTTATCAAAGCAATGATTTGATGAGGTAGTCATCTGAAACTGCACCACCTCTGGCCCTTCACTCTCCAAGGTCTTCCAAGACCATGCAGGCACTTGCATCATATTTTGATCTGTCTGCCTATCACCAGAGTATCCTCCATGTAAAATCAATGACAGCAGCACAGCCTCCGCTCCCAGCACCGAGCTAAACCTCTTCACTTTGGCAGGCAGCAAGCAGCACATACCCTGAGGAAAAAATCCAAACCAGCAGCAGCTTACAGACAGCTTCATCACAAAGGATAAAGAGAGACCAAGAAGATTTGGGGAAAACAAGCTAGTTTACATCCACGTGCTACTCTCTTAACTCAAAAAAAGAAAACACTAGGACCCCCACTTATGAAATGTTTGTAAATCAGAAAGGAAAACCAGAGACTTCAACCAAAAGCTTGTATTCAGATGCTAAGCATGAAACAAGGAAGATAACTACTTGGAAAAGAAAAAAAAATTACTGTGCATAACTTGGACTCATGGAGCTCTACTTCTGAAAAAGCTGTTACTTGGGCACCGAAAGAGCAGACTTCATTTTACTAATAGGTAGAGCGCAGCGAGAAATATCAAAAGAGCAAGGAAGTTTCTTTCAGGTTGCAAGATCCTGGCTGGGGTGAGGAGTAAAACAGGCAATGGGAAAGCATCAATAGTACAAGGAGAAGCTCTTTGTCCAGCAAACAATCCCCTAATTGCTCAATAGGGGAGTGGATTTTTCTGACTAATTCCTCTAATTGGTTCTTTCACATCTCTAGCTCTAGCCCTGCGGTTTGCAAACAAGCTGGAGGGAGAGGAAGGAAATAAAATCGTTACCACTGTGAGGTTTGCACTGGCACCCTCTAATACTGTTCCCCTCCCCAGCAAACACCACCAGCATAGTGTTGAGGTTTTGAAAAATGTATGACATGCTCGAGATTTTTTTTGTCCCAATTTATTAGATGAACAGCAGATTCATCAGCCTTTTCTGGTGTCTTTCCAAAGGCCCGTGTAAATTATCAGTGGCACAGATTTATCCACATGGGCACCCCCTCCTGACACTCTTCTCCCACCACCCAGAGAAGAGGCAAAGGCAAGAACACACAGGCATAGATTTGTTACTCATCTTCTTTCACTTGCTCCCTTTCCATTCAATTTCCAAAACTTTGCCAAGCTCATGGGTTTGTTTTACTTAACTATAACACTGCCAATAAACTGGAGCAATTTTTCAATTAATTGCAAAGTGGGACTGCTATTCTTCAAGCCTGCTCCAGGACACCTGCAAGACATCCAAGATACCTGCTAGAGGAGTGAGCTGACTGGCAGCAGCTACCCAAGTCTCCAACACAGCAGGAACTGGACATGCCGTTATCATGTCCCCTTCCTCTTCTGTTAAGCAGGAGTGATAGGAGAGAGGGATTACAGTCCATAAAAGGCTCTGGAGTCAGGAAAGTTAGGAGTGAAGAGGCATCATCCGTCATGCCAAGATGTCCAAAGGTCTAGAAGATTCCACCCAAACTCTTGCAAGGGGTAGGAAGAGACTGCACTGCAGTAGAGCATCTTGGGTTTACCTGTATTCTCCAAATGGTACCCACCAAATCCTCAAAATTAAGCATTTGTATGGTACTGTTCAATGGGAACGAGGCTGAAGGGGAATTCACCATTGAAATAGTGGTAGAGAAGTCTGTGCAACAAGGCAAGAATGCAATTTATCTCTCTGGCTATTTTTTTTTTTGCCATCTTAGCACTTTCAGTGCTTTTTTGCCCTGAAGTTAATACCCAAGGTGAACTCAAAAGCTGCAGTCCAAACTGCGATGAGACCATCCTCGGCTGTGCCAAATGAAGCTGATCTTATCTCACTGGTGACCTCATCTTACTTAAGAGAGCAAAACTCATTACAATAATAAGAAATAACAGAGATGGGAAAAAGAGTATTCGTGACAGCACCTGCTCAGAACACCCTTAGCCATCATTTCAGAGGATTAGTTCTAAGCCTCTCTCCTGTAAACGTCCTTTTTCACTCTGGCACTGGGTTCAACCTCCAAAGTTATTCTGGCCATTTGCAGGATATGAGTTTGTTCTTTATTCACATCTGAGGATGTTCCATTGCACTTAACAGAGAAATTCTAAAGAATGCATAGATAAAGTGAATTTCTGAGCATTGCTTTGTCAATCTGAGCATACAGGGAACAAAAAATAGGCAAATAAACATTTGAGTGTGTGGCCATATATGAATGGGAGAGCATAAGCCAAAACCTCAATATGTACACCTAGACATTTAGGGATGAACTCATTGAGAACAGAGAGTTCCTTGGAAGGTGAATGCATAAGAGGGCTTAAGTAAGAGCACTGTATGCGTAAATGATGCAGCAGCAGCACACTCAGGGCAAGGCCTGTAGGGAAAGGGAGTATGTTTTATTACATCAACTAATATATTAGAGGAAAAAATGATGCAAGCTCTTCTCCAAGTGCTATACAGTGCTTTCCATTATCTTTAAAAGCGTCATTATGGGGATGTCTTATATGTGTAATTATACTTAAGAACACATAAGCACAACAACAGATGAGAGAGAAGCATGTGCACACTTAAGGGTGAAAGAAAGGAAAAAAGAAAGAGCTGTGCATCCAGCCAACAGTATAAAATCTAATCATTGTCACTTTGGCTTTATGAGCACCATATTAAGTATTACAGAATCTTAGAATAGTTTGGGTTGGAATGGACCTTAAAGAGCATCTAGTTCCAAACCCCAGCCAGAGGCAGGGACACCTCCCACTACATCAGGGTGCTCAGTGCTCTGTCCAGCCTGGCCTTAAACACCTCCAGGGAGGGGGCATCCACAACCTCTCTGGGCAACCTCTTCTCACCACCCTCACAGTAAAGAATTTCTTCCTTCTATCTAGCCTAAATCTCCCCCCTTCCAATTTACATCCATTATTTCTAGTCCTTCTATCACATCCTGTTAAAAAGTCCTACTCCAGCCTTTCTGTAGCCCCCTTCAAATACTGATAAGCTAATATGAGCCTTCTCTTCACCAGGCTAAAGAACACCAATTCCTTCAGCCTGCTCTCATAAAACAACTCACATGGCAAAATTCAGAGGGACTTCAGAGCCCAGAAGTCTCCTCAATGCCAGGTCATGCTTCCTCCATGGCTCAGTGCTTGAGAAGCTTCCCTCCAGTCCAGCATCAAAGTAACAGACACATTTTGATACCTCGTTCTAAGACAGAAAACCATCCATTATCATCCCTCATTATCAACAATCCCAATGTGATCCTGACTTCAAGCTGGCCAAGAAGGTAAAGAGCCACCTCTACAGGCAGCAAATAGCACCCAGTGAAACGGAGAAAACCAAAACCACTGTCTAAAGTTCACACAAACCTTAAAACAAGTATTTCCACAAGTTTTGAACTCCATCCTTTCCTGCTTCTTCAGTCTAACTCCATTGGATCACTCCAGTTTCTGCAGTAAGACTCAGAAAATCTTGATTTCAGCTCCTCCACCTGAATTCTGCCTTGTCACTGACTTCTCAGACTGAACCACAGAAACCCCTGACATCACAGTGTGTCTCCCCAGCAACAAATATCATGTCATACCTGCTTGTCCATCAGTAGGGTTGGGTGAGAATAGGAACTGACAGGTACTAAAAGATGAAGCGCATGGAAGGATCTGTCATCAGAAAAGCTGTATTTAACATAAAGACAAATCTCTCTAGTAAAGTACTCATCCACAGGAGCAACTCCTTGAAGAACTCCAGCAACTCCTCCAGTAAAATGAATTATTTCCAGTTTGTCTTTGATACCTTCAGCTGTCCTGGAATACAGACACCTTGATTGCTCAAGACCAGTAGTAAAAGACTGGGACATTTCCTGTTGTAACCACTAGACAACACTCCTAACCACGGAGGAAACACAGTTTGTGGTTTCCTATCTAGTCACACGTTCATTCTCCAGCAGTCTTACATACAGTACTTAACCATAACTGGCTGCTTATCCACACAAGACAGAAACCCTCCCTCAGTCAAGAAGAAATGGTGAAATAAGGCCATCCATGCAGAACAATGGCATCAGCACAGGGCAAGACAGCCTGTCCTCTCTTTCTCTCAAAAAGCAGCCCCCTCATATAGTCTAAGCAGTGACTAAGCTCAGATTCACTCCACAGCCACTGAAGTGTGGGTTTCCCTAGCAGAATTTCCTTTTTCCCCATGAGTGCTGAAAGATGCCTGTGGGCATCTTTTTCTAACTAACTGATCACTTGGGAACCTCTCAGGATAAGGAAGAACTGTTGCAGCCAATGCCCTTCTAATGCTTGGGCTATCTTATTTTAAAACTTTATGTGTTATTTTGGACAAACATGATAAAATGAAGCAATATGTTATTTTCTCTACCCACATGCCAAACAACCATAGTTTGTTTTGTGCATGTGAGAAAGTACTTCTTGTTCACAATCAGGTGACAAACATTTTTGTTTTGAATGAGTCTGTAACTTGAAGATTTTAGGCAAGATAAGGAAGCCCAAACAGGTCTCCAAGATAACTGGGATGAGGGGGAAAGACTCTCCCTGTCAGTATAAAACACCAGGGAGTAAGAGTTTTCTAGCATAAGCAAAACTAGCCAGGGGTCCACAAAAATTAAAATATACCTTCTTTCCACATAGGGGATGCTATTTTTGACAAAAGCCTTTTAGCCTGTGTTTAGTGGTAGGTATGGTGTAAGGGCAAGCTTAAAGCATTGCTTTTCACCTTTAAAGCTCTATATACCCAATTTTTTATGTTAACAGGTATTAGATATCCAGGTTATTTAAGTACTTCCCAAAACTCCTACTTGGAAAACTCAACCCTGTGATTAGAAAACCCATCCTTAACTGGCTTGGGTCTCATTCCCTATTCTCTTCAAGGAGGTTAAACCAATATTTATTCTCACCTTCACAAGCATGACCATAAGGAAGTAGCAGAGGGGGCTCTGCCCTACATTGGTTGCAGGACAGTGTCCTCCCACACATCCCAGGGAAAGGCTCTGACTGAGGCTGTGAGACTGGCAGAAAGCTTTTTTCATCCAGTTACAGATTCTGCACCCATCACTCTGCATCAGGGCACAATCTTGCATTTCTGAGCTCCGCCTAGGCTCCAAGACAGGCAAGCTGGAAAGCCAGACAAATGCATAGATTCGAAAAAGGGACAGCAAAAAAATGGAAAGTAGTTCCCCTTCTATAGCCTGGCCCCTGTGTCCCAGAGCAAATACAAAGCTTGCTGCAGGGCACCATATAAATTGGTATTATAAATTCAGATGGGGCACCGGGGAGTGCCTCATTCTGTATGATTGGAGTCATTCTCAAGAGCAGTTCAGGCACTCAGCCTGCCACATGTGACTGCTGCCCCAAGGGCTGCCATTACAGATGCATTATTACAAAGCGCTGCAATAAAGCATGAACTAAAACAACTTCATTGAAATGAAGATTAATACAGAACATGTGTTCACCTCCATACACTCACAAGGAACAGTCCAGCTAACACAAGCACCACGGTGCTGGGGCTGGTGTGATAGCAGAGCAAGGCAACTGGCCCTCCGCCACCCTTGCTGAAGGCAAACAATACATTGCCATCACATCTTTTAAGTGTCCACAAATGGATTTAATGTAGCAGCTGTGAAGCAGAGAGTGAGGCAAGCAAAATGCAGAGTGCTGAAATGTGCACAAAAGTCAGTAGTATTTGAGGCAGAGAAAAGAGAGATGCTTCAAACCTATAGAAGGAAAACCACTAGCTGCAGAATGATCCATGCCTTCGGTTACCACAGACAATGGATACTGATGGATAATCTCAGCACTTTCAAAGTGTCATAGAAAGATCAGCTAAGGTTCACCCATTCCAATGATAGGACTCAAGGCAATGGATGCAAGCTGGAACACAGGAGGTTCCACACGAATCAGAGAAACAATTTCTTCACAGTAACAGTGACAGAACACTGGAACAGGATGCTCAGAGAGGTTGTGGAGTCTCCTTCTCTAGAGATATTCAAAACCTGTCTGGATGAACTCCTGTGTGACCTAGCCTAGGTGTTCCTGCTCTGGCAGGGGGATTGGACTAGATGATCTCTTGAGGTCCCTTCCAATCCCTGATACTCTGTAATTCTGTGAGTCCACTCACAATCAGAACAGGATTGTTCCTCTTCTATTTGTTGGTACCATTTCTGCCTCACAAACTCCCCCGTGCAACACTTAATATCTCCCCCTCCTGATGCTGCTTCAATGCCTCAGAAATTCCACCACTGGCATAAACTAAAGACCATTATATCTATATATTGCATTGCTCAAATTAAACTCATGATACCTTGTTATGGTTTGATGACCCAACTTTCCTTTCCCTCCTGTAGGTACTTCATGCTCCCTTCCCCTGAAATCAGCACTAGGTTCCTATCAAAAACTGGCTGTGACTACTGCCCACAGGTCCGAGTGGATTCCTTCCTTCAATCAACCAATTCAGCCCTGAACTTAGAGCAGTAAGCATAAAGGCATCTTAAGATAGACACAATCCATCACATTCAGAATAAAAAAATAACTTAGTCAGTCCTAGAAGGTACTGAGTACTTCCAGATCCCTTTGAAATCTGAGACATGACCCCACACAAAGGTAGTTAAAGGTAGCACATCAGATCTTCCTGCTAAGAAAAGAAAACCCAAACACTGGCGGAAACATGGCATTTCATGACCAAAAAAAACCCCCAAAGGTTGAAGTTGTAATGGAGCAACCAAAATAACAGATTCATGACTAATCCACGTGATGGTATTTGTCACTTTCAGGTAGAAGTAGCTACTTTCCCTCAGGGCACTGAAAAGAGACTTTGACCCTGGGGAATCAACTGCCTGAGAAGACTTTTATTTATCTTTCAGTAATGCTTAAGACGTCACAGATGATATAAATAGGCACATTGTAATGGATGACACACGTGGGTTTTATTTTTTGGGGATTTTNTTTTAAAGTCGGGCATCTCTGTATACTGGCTGGTAACGAGTGGGGGAAGAGGACTAATTAATAGCAGAGAACAGATGCCCCCAAGATGCTGGCATCTCTTTTGCTTTCTGTTTCTGGAATGAAAAAGAATAATTTGTCATAAAAATAAATGAACTGACATCAAATATTTTTTGGAAAAATGAAAAGAGATTGTAGGGGAGATAAAAATACAAAGTAAACATGCAAAAGCTCCAGTTAGCAGGTTTATCTTTCCTTCCCAAGCTGACTGGCACTGCACCAATGCAACTCAGAGAGAAGGAGATCTGCTGCATGCAAACTATTCCTAACAGCTGAAACTCTGCACCCAACATGGATGAGCAAAGGTTGGGCAGCTGCCTTTGGACAAAGCTGCCATGTCACTGCCCATTCGAAAGGCAATATTGTAAAGAACCAGGTATGAGTTATATTATTTCACAGCAAGGTGCCATCCATTCCGCCTTGCAATGCAATTCTGCATCCCAAAAATAGAATAGCCTTCACAGCCCTCCCACAGAGCACCTCTCACACCACCACAAATACAGCTCCACAACAGTCCATTGCCATCAATATTCCCCTGACTGAAGATGACTTAATAAAATATTCTTAGGAGCCAATCAACATGGCATATCATTTTTAAAAAGACAGTGTTGAATTATTGCTTTCTCTCAGCTTTCTGTACTTCTAAACAAGACTTCACACTACATCCCAGGATGGACCTTTGCTTCATGTCAAGCTCTCAATGGAGAGTTCTGCAAATCTCTGATGTGACAGGGTACCTTCTACATAGATTCTTAAAACACATCTATGCAACCTTGTGGATCTCCTAGATTCAGACCATGACTAAATGCAACAAAGCTGCACATATTGATGTCTAAATGGCTGCACAAACCCAATTCCCATCATGCAGAGATATGAGAATCCTTATGCAGGCTTCGTACAGAATGATGACCAAATTCCTGTAACAAGCAGATTTCCATCAGGCAAAATGCTGTTTGTATGCCTGTAGTCAGCACTGGGGGCACTGAAACACTCTGCTTTTCAAATCTAGGAACAGGATGTGAGCTGCAATAAAACAATGAGTGCTCCTGGCTAAACAATAAAGCAGTGACAGAGGTTCAGAATCCCATGGGAACTGATCCTTCAACTGAAGGGCACAAATAGAATCAAAAGACCAGCCAGGTCTGCAGTTGCTATATTTATATTACCATCTTAAAGATAAGTTTTCCAACAGGTGCTAATTAATAAAGTTCAGGCTAGCCTTTCACTGCCTCAGCAAGAGGTCACACTGTTAAGTCAAGGGGACTATTTCAACCTGAACACAGCTAAGCAATGTCAGGTGAACTGTCTCAAACACAGTACTCAACTCCATGCAATGAGTCATCACGATCAGAAAAAGAATGCTTATGATCACCCCAAGCACAAGCAAATCCTTAACAGAAGACTCCATCCTTCCCCCATCCAGCTGCAAAAAAGAGGTGGTTGTTAAAATACTGATGGTTATTAAAATACTGACCTGCAGACATATGACACTATCTTGTACCTTTTTACCAGGCACAGTCCTAGGACAATCAAGGTCAATCTTCTTGTAGCACTGCTGATCATCACAAAAGTTGCCATGTCACATCTTGTGCGGGAAGTGCTGCATCAGAAGTTACCCTTCTCAGTCTGAAGTTTTACTTGACTTTTATCAGTATAACTCCAGAATTCTCATTAAACAAATGTTATAATTCCCTTTGTAGATGCTTGCTGCAGAAAGTGCTGCTTTCTTGTTTTCCTTAGCTTAAGCTCCTTCCAAAGTAACGCAAACTGACCTGTGAGAAGTTGTATCTCATAGACAAAGTTACACTAGCATATCAATTACAGTTCACACACACACTAGTATCACTTCTCCAGGCAAGACAACATATTAGATAAGAGATTTTCATAGCACTAGCAACAACAAAAGGGAAACAAGCTACATCAGATACCAGCACTGACTGAGAACTGAGGTCATCTCCTAGGTCTTGTCTCCTTCCTCTGGAAGGAAACTGTGGTTTGGTGTATAGCTGAAATGACTAAGAGCTGGAACTTGACAGCCTAAACACCTGCAAACGTGTCTAGTAGCCAGCCTTCTGCCTTAAGCCACACCTTAATCAACTGTAAAATTAAGAGCAGCTCTCAAACTCTTTCCTCTGTTAACCTTCATAAAGGTTAACTACTTCATCCTAGAGATAGCTTCTACAAAAAAAAGAACACAAATCTTTAGAGGAGACATAAGAGTTTCTACTCTCTTTTTTTTTTTTTTTTTAGCTTTCAAGTAAGTTACTTAGGGATGCATGCTAGTGCATGGCCCATGATGTGGGGGCCTTTGGCAGTTTTGGAGCTGAAAGCCTGACTACTCTCCCTCTCTAAAGGCCAACCCTGTTAACAAATTTCCCCTTTTATAATGCATTCAAAGTTACTCCTTTGCTCCTCTTCTACCTGAGGAAAAAAAAGCTCTTGCAAGGGGTTATGATGCATGTTTAATGACAGGGCCAAGAGAAGTGCCTGTCATACAAAGCAGCTGATCAGTCAATCAAGAGCCAGCTTACCAGACAGAAACCATCAGAGCTCACCTGCTCTGTCTCCACCTGTCCAGAGAACAACAAAACAGCTTGGGACATGCCTGACAATTTAGTGCTAAATACCACACATATATTTCTAAGCATTAAACAGACAAGTTGTGCTGCCAATTAACATTTTCAAGAATAACAAACCCAGCTCCATACACACAAAGGTGTGCATTTGAAATCATGCTACTGACTCTCACCTCCTTCTGAAAAACACCAGCCATCCTCAGCATGCAGAAGTGCAATAGGTAAAACCTGCTATAATTAGGGTAGCTGGAAAATCCTTGGCCAACTTAAACCAGTTAAGCAAATGGTAGTTTAGAGAAGGAAATATATCTTTTAAAACCAACACAGGGATAGCTGTAGGAGCTGTAGGGATTTGTATTTGTGACTGAAGAGAGATAAAGATGCCATGTTGGGCATCACTGAATCATAGAACAGTTTGGGTTGGAAGGGACCTTAAAGATCATCTAGTTGCAACACCCCTGCCATAAGCAGGGACACCTCCCACTGGATCAGGTTGCTCAGTGCCTTGTCCAGCCTGGCCTTAAACACCTCCGGAGATGGGGCATCCACAACCTCTCAGGGCAACCTGTTCCAGTGTTTCACTACCAAATATTTTGCACAAGTCCAGATAGATGCCATAACTTGCTCCTCTCTTACCCACCAATACTGTAACCCCATCATACTAAACTTGTCAGACAATTTGCCTTCAGTGAAGTCCTGTTAGCTGTCACTAAGCCTTGTTTCTCATAGCTTGCATGAGGATCTGCTTTACAGTCTTGTCGGGCACAGAGATGAGACTGAGTGGCCTGTGTCTTCCTTGTCACCTCCACTTTAAAGAAATGAGAATTATGTTTCCTCTCTCCCCAACTCCACACACTCCCCTCACATGCTCTTGTAGATTAATTCGAATGTCTTTGCAATTCTCTTCCAACAAGTGGCTGGCAATCGCTTGGCACACAAAGAGTTTATAGAAGTATCCGGTAGCTTTAAATTACGAGCAGGGCTCAGGCAGCGCCGAGCCCGCCCCGCCGCCCGCTGTCGCTCTCCCTGGTGCTGAAACGCACCCGCCTCTATCAGCGGTGCTGAAACGCACCCTCACCTCCGTCGGGCGCGGCCGCTGCCGCTGCTCTCCGCGGCCCCACGTCGTCCCGATTTGAGATAAAATAGAACAAATTCCCTAGTTTTTAGCTTCACTTTTCAGGTGGGCCTCTTCTGACTGACTGAACTATGAAAGTAACAACACACGGTCCGGAAAATGTTCGCTCTCAGACTGATCAGACCCTATTATAGCAAGGAATGGGATGCAAGAGACCCTTATTTTCATTTATCACCCTGGTCAGCAAATTTCTCATTTGAAAGCGAAAAGATCTAGAGGGGTCCCACCTGCAGGGAGGAGCAGACAAGGCAGGTGACCCCAAACCTGCCAATGGCATTCCATCCCATCTGCCCTACGTTCAGTACAAAAGCTGAAGGATCAAAGGGTTAGCCTCTTTGTTCGATGGCAAACATCCAGGAAAGACCCTGTCTGCCTTTGATCCCAATCCAAACACTCTTCATCCAGGAAAGACTCTGTCTGTTCATCAGCCTTTGATCCCTACCTGATTAGAGATCTGGCATCCAGCTCCTGACCATCACTGATTCCAGCCTGGAACTTTCCCTTTGTTTGCTGGGGACTCTTATTGTCATCCCAGGAGCTTGAGGGTGGTGAAACACTAGAACAGGTTGCCCAGAGAGGTTGTGGATGCTCTCTCTCCGGAGGTGTTTAGGGACAGGCTGGACAAGGCACTGAGCAGCCTGATGTAGTGGAAGGTGTCCCTGCCTATGGCAGGGGGGTTGGAACTAGATTATCTTTAAGGTCCCTTCCAACCCAAACTATTCTGATACCATTTTACATACATTGCACAATTTTTCTCTCTTTTTATTTTACTTGAGAATTTTTCTAAACTGAAATACCTTAATTCCCTTCTCTCCTCTCTTTTGAGAGATGAGGGGAGGCCATCTGTCATTCAGAGTGGACAACTGGGCCTAACCTATGCTCACAGAGTCCCACCATCAGCTCCCTCTCCACAATAGGAATTTACCCCTGGTTACACCCTGGCTGAGCTGCATGGCAGAGATACTGCCCACCACCCTGCAGTGTGGATCTGGGATTATTTCAACATACCAGTCTAGATTCTGTTGCTTGATAGCATATCCCAGCCTGCCCTCACTCATTGGCCTGATTGCTCCCTGATGAGAAGCAGCTTCAGTCATAACCAACCTGTTATCTCTCCAGACTTCACAAGATGGGCATCTTTCCCTGCACTTAAGTCACAGGGAGTTCTGTGCCTCCTCAGGTCAATCTTTTTGGAAATGAAAGTCTGCTTTGGAGCACTTCAAACACAGCTTTATGCACCCTGAAAAGTGGCCTTATTTAAAGCCTTACTCATTGTCCATCCCTTTGACAGGGGACGGCAAAGGAATAGCTGCATGATCTAGATTGCAAAATAAAATAATTTTTAAAAAATAGTTACTTGTGAGAAGTAAGGAAAAGGGAACTCTGCATCCACAGCTTACCTGCCTTTTCATTTTATTCTGGGTCATCATCTAGCTAGTTATATTATTTGTATGATCAGAGAAGCTTGGGCCAGCAGCAGGCCTCAGAGAATCTGTGCAACTCTTCTGCAAGAAACAGTCTGAAAATAAAGAGGAAGGGTAATCTCCTCTCTTTCATCCAAAAGCAACAAGTGGGTGAAAGCAGGTGCACTACAGAAGTAGGGCTCACATTACAGGATAATCTACCCGAGTATAGAATCCTAGTGTCAGACAGGAAGAGGAGGGGACAGGCCAGCTGCCTAACGTACAGTACCCTACATAAAACCAAACTTGATATTTTCTTCATAAAATATACAACAACTGGCCCCTTGTTGTGCCCGTTTCCTCACTCACTATAAGCAAGGACCTTTCCTTGCAACTAAAACTGCCACCTCCAGCACAAGGAACAAATCAAACCCCCACACACTTTTACTTGTCTCAGGGACCACTTCCAGGCATAAAAAGACAGCTTGGGAAAGTAGTTCCCAGCCTCACAACGGTGGTATCAGACTGAATTCATTCACGTTTGTAAGGCTCGGATATTACAAGAACGCAGCTCACTGAAAAAGCTTATCAAGAAAATAAAATATAGGGTTCTCAGTGCCCAGTTCTAATCTTAGGAACTCTCAGGATGGGGATGAGAGACAAATAAAATCATACTTGCTCTGAGGGTTAACTCAGTGTCATGGCTAAAATCCAAACTGAGTAATTACATTCTGTCTCCTGAGTGTGCCCTTGAAGTTTCTGCTGCGCATGTGACTTCCCTTCACTTCCCATTGCCAAGGTTTGTTCCGTGTGCCAAAGTATCATCTGAACCTCCCCATGTGACCCAATTCCCATCACAGGAAGAGGAAGGAGTTTGCTCACCCCTCACTCCAGAATATTTTGATGAAAGACCTTCTTACGTTTTCACACCTGACATAGCTCACATGGAATCCCAAGGCATTTTTCTGGGGCTAGTTCACTACTTGCAGCAATAACATCTTGCTCCACAGCAGAGTTTAAAAATACCCTTTCCTGGTGACAGCAACACCACGTGTGCCTCAAACCTCTAATACGTACAGCACAACTCCTTTATTTAACTGAGATGCTGAATAGACCAAGAATATGCAGGCTGTTTGTTTTCAGCATAGGATTTAAAGGTAAGGCTCAGCATAACAGTCATTCCCCCAACTGCAGCAGGAGCCTAGAGAAACTCAAGACAAAAATCTCCCTGAGGAACTAACAGAGCCATGAATTGTCTATCAGACACTTTTATACATCTCTTTATTATATATTTACTTAGGCTTCCTTTTTTACTGCATTTTTTCTCCTAACAGGAAACAAGTTGGAGGGTATAAAACATTACTCCAGAGAAAACCAAAGGAAGCAAAGACAGCATCAATTTCTCACTGGCTTCTTAACTTTCCCACAATGCAACCTAACCTTAGAAATACTGGGAAGGCAATTGGTGATTAGGGTCTCCTCAAATCCAGGAACACAGAATCCTTAATCCATGAGATTTTAAAATACAATTGGGGCAAGAAAGAAAATCATACATCACACAAAACACCAGAAAAAAAAAAAAAACCACCCAAAAACAACCAACCCCAAACTCACTTTCCCTAGTTAGATCCAAAATCTTAACAACATACAGGAACTGAAATAAAATTATCAACTTGAATATTCAAAAATTTTGGCCCCAAAGTCTCTGTTCCATTTTTCACTTCACATCCCTGAAATGGATAGCCAATATGCAGTATTACTTTATAAAATCCTTGAAAGCAGGCAGCTTCCAAAAGATCTAAAAATACATACATCCAACCACACTGTCTTTATTTCCTGGAGGACACAAAGCAAGAGAAGTTAAATCAATTCCCAAGGTGCTTTTTTTTTTTTTTTAAATCCACTATTAAGCAGCATTAGGAAAGGTAACTTTTGCTACCTGGAAAACCATAAAATAGTGAAGTGTTTTCCATCCACATAATCTGTTGTCTCCATTCACAGAACAAGGATCTGTCTTCTCATGTTACATTCCAAAACACTGAAACACCATTTAGCTTTAATAAAACAAACAAACAAAAAGCAGTCTGGGTCTGTCTGATAGAATTTTGCCACACTGAGCATATTAAACATGGCATTCACAATGACTTCACACTTCAGCTCATGCAGCAGCTACATAGAAGGATGCTCACTTGCTCCTGAAGGAGGAGGTTGAGCTACATCCTTGAAATCTACACTTCTGATCATCATCAGAGCAACATCTGCAAACAACCAATGAACATGCTTGAATTTCTTACTCACAAGAACAGTGATAAAGGAAGAAGGGGCAGCTAGACCCCATGGTTCTTGGAAGTCTTCAATTGAAATCAATCAAGAGAGAGACTGTCTGGACTGTTAAGTCTTCCACTTAGTGACTGCAAGATGGATAGTGCTAGTGACTACCCAAAGTGATTCAGGAGATAAGCAAGAAGCTGACTTCAACACCTCAGCAGGAAGTTCTGCTTCACTGAATTGCAGCTACTTTTTAATAGTTTCACCCTAGGTCAAGATGTCTGTCCATGCAATCCAGACTCACCACTGTCACCCACAGTAACGAAAGCCATCTCCCCAGGACAAGCTGAAGATGCCCCACACAGGTGAAGTGCTTTGCCAATGAGAAGAGAAACGCCCAGAGGTTCTAGGACAATAAAGCACAATGACAACACAGACTGACAAGGAACATTTTCTCTCCAAGAGAACATTTTGCTGCTTTACATCTTTTTTTTCCTGCTTGCAATACAATCCACACTGCACAGTCTCAGTAAATGACCATTTTCTATGCTTGAATCAGATGAACTACAGAAATGAAAAGGCAGGAACTACACTAAGAGTGACATAAGCAAATGAGCCATCTGATGAGTGCTTAGTAAAAGAGAACAAGGAACTTCACGATCGTCCCCACGCCCTAGATTTGGCACTGTGCTACACACAATGATAGGATAATGAAGTCATAGCACTGCACACTCAGAGGATTGATGCAAAATCCTACACGACATCAGACACTGTTCACACAGAACAGCATTCAAAGTAGCTAGAACTGGCTTCATCCTTGCTTTGCTCCCTGTGTTGCCTCATCTCCCCTGTTGGACTTCCCCTCAGTGAACTCCCGGTGTTCACGGTAGAACATGAAGGTTGATGAATTTATCCTCACATTACTCTCTGGAAGGCAGAGAAGTGTCAACTTCTCATCTGCAAAAGGGTGATAATTAAATGCTGAGAGTATAAATGACTTACACAAGGTCACTTGGGAAGTATGTGGCAGAGCTGAAAATTAAATGCAGATCTCCAGAGCTGCAGGTCAAGGCCCAGAACACAAAATCTTTCTGCCCTGCTGGCACAGTGAAGATCAGACTCCCAGCACATCATACGGCACACTGTAGGAATGCATGTGTTACAGGAAAAGAACTGAACTTCTTGTGTTTAGTCTATCCATAGGAAGAATTGCATAAATCAGGCAAATATCAGAGATCAAGGAAACCGGAAAGCAACAGAGAATCTACTCAAATAGCTAAGACTTTTCAACATCTTGACAAAGGCAAAGATGCCCTTGAAGACTTGTTCCACTAGACATACTACTAGGTAGCAGCACAGGACTGAGCTGACAAGGCATCAAAAGGGGAGCAGGCAGAGAGCTGGCAGAGGAAGGAACTCACTCATATGGGGGAGAACAACTGGGAAAAACAGTAATTCCTTGACTGCTGGAACCACTTTTTCAGAAGCATCAGTACCATTATGAATTTTAGTGGCCCTCCCCATCATTAATCCCAGATAACTTCCTCATGTCTAATGCATGCAGCATCTTTGATGCTGCCCAAGCTCTGTTGTGGAATCCCAGCGAGGCCCTCGTTCTTCATGAGTGCATAAAGGTAAGCAGATGGTTAAAGCTTAACTCTGACAGTAACAATAATAGTTGGATTAACAGTAACAAATCAAATACCGTAACCACAAGTCTGACAATTTCTACTGGTTTCATAACAAATGGTATTTGGATTTAAAAACCCTCAGTTCACAAAGCTGTGGCACTATTTTCCAGCTTCACCTGGAGAGCTCAGCTTTTGGTACTACATCCCAGTCTCCACATGATTTTTTTCCATCAGGATAAACATTTGGAAAAAATATTAACTGTAATATTTGTTCCATACACATCCTACAACTAAATTAAAGATGTGCTTGTTTTGTTTTTTTTAAGCAATATAAGGATTCACAGTCAGGAGAAGTATCTGGAGTAAAGAAGAAAAATCACATGACCATAAATTACAGCTCAAAGCACGCTAACAATTATAGTTCAGTCTGCCTAGTAAACTAAAGCATTAAGGAAAGTTTTCACTCTGAAACATCTGAAAATCAGCATATTATTATATTCCTGTACTTTTCTTTAAAAAAAATAAGAACCAACAAAACTGACGCTTAATGCTCTTAACCTGGTCAGCAGAGGGTGTCATCAAATTACAGCTTTGGAAATATACTGAAGTTTGAATCATTCCAAAGAATAAATTCACTCTAAAGAGCATCTCCTGATGAGACATACAGTTTCATCCTCTGCTCTTTTCTGAATATTACAAAGTGTCTGTACACAAAATTCTGCTGTACCACCAGTGAGAAGTACCTGCTGCTGCCCTATCCTGCTCCTTCATTCACAAAAAAAAGAACATAAAGTCTTGCATTATTCTTAGAGGATGTGTACACTGGTACCTAAGGGTGACTTCAGACATTTATATGAACATCTCAGCAGTGCAGCCCCATATGCCCATCAGCTCTACGTAAGTACTGCATGCTAACTCCAACTAATTGCATGTTTACAATGCCTGGGCACAGATAACTTCAGAGATCTTACAGACAAGAACTGCCAATGAGGACAGAAGACTCTGGTGGATTTTGCTGCTAGAATCACAGCCACATAACCCCTTCACAGCAACATCACTGCTAATGGGAAAGGGGAAAAGAGGCTCACAAGACTGGTATCAGTAAAAGACAAACACACCTTTAATTACTAATAGCTTTTTATCTTTCTTCATTCCCCTCCAAATCCACAGCTTTTTACCTCGAGTCAAATTTCTATAGGGCTCCATGTAACAGCTATCCAAAACAAACAGAAAAAGCTAAATCCAGCAGCTAGGTCAAAACTAATAACCTCCATGAAAGGAGAAAACTCAAATATTCCCAGTGTTGGCAGAGGAAATAAGGAAGTACAGACTGCAGGTGAGGACTCAGGTGCACACATCTCCCTGCACAAGCCACAAATGACAACATCTCTTGCTTCCCCGCTGCAGATACTACCCCAGTAGATCTGACAACATTAATAAAATAGGACAGCCCTGCCTGCTACTTTAACTTTTCTCTAGGCAGCAATATGCACGCCAAAATGGGACAGGCTGGACATCAGCAAGAGCACAGCTGTGGGGGTGAAGCTGAATTCAGGCACTGCCCAAGAGATCACCAGATATGATGCAGTGCAGTGTCCTGCTCAGCATGAAAAGGAGTGTTCCCAAGCATGAGAAGCAGCCCCAAAATGTCCCTGCATGGATGAAGTGATTTTGCAACCATGAATACACTTGCACTGTGATAAAAGGAAGGAGACACTGCAGATGGGGAAATTAAGTCTCTGCATTTCCATGGAACATTAGTTTAAGGGGTCCCATGGGGCAACAAGGAGAATTGGCATCATTCTCAACCTGCCACCTCCAAATGTGCAAGGCATCATGTGCCAAGGACCCAAAAATTAGGTACATAAAAATGATGAACTTTCAATTCCTGGGGGGTTCTCCCTTCGGTGTGAATAGTCCCTCCTGTTGCTGCAGCTTCATTTTCTTTCACATTTGAGAGGACTAGACTTTGATGATTCCAGCAAAAGAACAAACTTTGGATATCAGTCAGAGCTCTCAGGCCAAAGGAAATAATGCAAAATAATGCAAAATCAGGTTCAACAGAGAAGCCCAAGCAGCATCACAGCCTGCTTTTCTTTTGCAATTTTGCCTTCAACATGCACACTCCTCCTACAGAGGAAAGGATGCACATAATGGTGGCTTCACCATGGTCTCTGCTGGGACTGGCAGCTTCATGCTACACAAATGCCATCTCCCTCTCTCCTTGATCCCTCACTTTTTGCTCTTTGGTCCTGCTATCCTCATCACACTCTCAGACACATTTCATCTCCATCTTTTTCACACCTTTCGTTGCATTCTACCCACCATGCATGCCCATTCCCAGCTGCTCCCACCTACACCTCTGTTCTCCCACTCCTCAACCTGAACCCCTCTTTCTAGTCCTTTAACCATTACACCTTTCTCTGCCTTCCTTATGCCCACAGCTGCAATCCCTTTCCTTGCTCCATTCCCCAATGGTCCTGCTCTCTGAGCCACTGTTCCCAGTTCCCGAGCAGGTGCTTGTCAGGTTCTTCCCACTTCACCCTGGGGTTGTCCCTCCCACTAGGCTCAGTGTGCTCTCTTTTGTTTATACACACCGAGGTCTTCCCTTCATAGCTTTGCTTGTAGATCTACCACATTTAGAGAGCCACCATGACCTACTTAGTTTCCCTGACCTAGTTATAGCAGAAATACTGACTCTAAACTCTTGAGAAAAAAAGGGCAGCAAGAGGAGGGAAATACCATCATGATTGTTTGAAATGAAAATACACACAGGAGCACTGGGCTGCTGAGCTATTCAAGCTCTGTCCATTCCTCAGGGAAGTAAGATCATCAGTTCATTTGATATTGCAAAGTCAGTGTGGCCATGGATCAACCCGCTCAAGAAATTATCCGTAAGGATGGTCTACAGCCTCCTGCCAGAAACCTTTTTCCTCTTAAGTTCCTTTTTCCAGCCTCTCTCTGCATGGCCTTGCTCACCCAGGGCTTGTCTTCAGCTCCACGCAGGCATTTAATAGTAAATCTGGTTTCGCCCACTGCTCTCACCAGCCCTCCTTCACTGCAAATCCAGACTGCAACAGCAGCCCCTTTGCCGGAGAAGTGCAATTATTACAGCTGGGCTCTATTTAGAAAACAAGTAATATCTATATCTCCTTAGTTGACCTCCCAGTTCCTTTATCCTACTTCAGCTATTCTCACAGCTGTTTTCTCTCTTCCCTTCCCCTCCAAACTATGTGATTCACCCACCTTGCTTCTCTACCTGGTTTTGCATTGCCACCTCTTTTCTTTACCATCTCTGGAGGTAGTACCAGCAGCATTAACACTGACACTGTGCTAGTGAACGTGACTGGAGGCAGGAGATTCTCTCCAAAACTAGTCAGCAATCTCTGGGTTAGCAACACCCATTCACTGGAGTGCTGTACATTGAGCTTATGGCTTTGTGGCCACCACTCTGGGGTGGCTGGGTCTGTGATTTGCTTCCAGCTTGGCTTTTATTTAAGCCAATGTTAACATATTTCCCTGTAGTGTTTGTATTTGCCCTATAGTTCTGTAGGTGAGCTCATTAAAGCAAATTATGTCTCCTTATAGCCAGCCTTTTGTAGTTCTGACCCTCACTTATTCAGGGCAGTACCCTGCTTGACGCAGTCTGCATTGCACCCTGAGCTAAAAAGGTAGCACCCCTGCTTCAAACCCTGTCAAATATTCCAACAGTTGCTCCTCCTCTGCTGCCAAAGCTGCATCAGAAATATGCAGCTGAGTGCACTGCAGCCCTCCTGCAAATCCACCAGATGTACCTATAAAGACACGAGAGTGTAGCTCAAACTGCATCTACTGTGTGAAAGAGTCACTTTTCTGTGTCAGCCACAGGTGGTCACTAGTCATTCTGCATCCATTTACTGTGATTTTCTACCTTTTAGTCAGCTCGGGCACAAAACACACTACCTGTCTATTGATTTCTTGGGTCACATGATAATCTACTGTGGAGCCCCCAAAACCTCGTGTTGTCATCAACCACTGCCTGCTAAATATGCACTTGTGGATATATTAAGATACAGTTCAGGTTTCTGCATTTTTTTTTAAACTGATTTCTCAGATCTATCCCTCTACCTGTTGATTTGCTGCTCCTCACTGTGCTGCACGGACATTTAGCTGTGCTCTTACACAGGCACTGCTAATCCACAATTTGAGCCACCCCCAATTGTGACAGCACCAGGTTCCTCTCTGCTACATCTCCCTGGACAGCCACAGGACTCCACACTGCTCTAAAAATGCCCCTCTCCCCCACCCCACATCTCAGCACATTTAGTCAGACCAATATTGAATTCTTCCAGCATGCAAGACTGATGTGGAGATTCTGTGATTTCCACATCTTCTGAATCCTGAATCCACTAAAAAAGTGGCTCACACCTGTAACAGGAACACCAGGTATCACATCACCCCCTACCTCCACTGTTACAGAGTACCAAAAAAGAGCACTAAAAAAAAAAAAAGACACAATGGTGCCTTCATCAGCCCCATGCAAAGGAATCATGCCAGATTCTCAAGACAATATAAAACCAATGAATTGGACAATTCCAGACATGCTGATTAAGTTTGCCATTGCAATTTCTGATGGGATTTTCAGATGTCTCTGAGCATTCTCTACCTGGCGTGTGTCAGCCACACTTCACTGCTGCTTTTATGTTATTAGTATTGACAGCTACTCAGTTTAAATGGAGGTTAGCATTGAAATCCTGTCTGTTTGCTTATCTCTGCCTTTTTATCTTGTTTGTTTCCATTCATTATGAGAAACCCTCCTTTTCACAAAGTCCCTTTGAATACCTCAGCAACCATGCAAACACAATAGTAAAGGGATTAACTGGGAAGTACTGGGGTCTGAAACCCACCTCAATAGATGCTCCTGGATTGATCAGCTCTGGGTGCCAACACTAATGGTCTTGAGTTCCTCCTAATCTTTTTGGGGGCTCGGCACAAGTCTGGTGGCATGCTGGGTATAACTCTTCCCTTTCAGGAAAGCAGAAGGGGAGAGGAATATCTGGTCTGTAAGAGGGAGCCAGTTACTCAGTAATATTATGAACAACCGCTGGATTTTAACACACAGCAACAGCAAAAGGAGTGGGTGTGTCACGACTGCAGATTATTATGCCAAATTTTGTCATCTTACTTTTACTTTGTCCTCTCCTCCATTTTCTGGTTAACAGCCACAATTGTCATTTGTTCTTTCAAAAGGTGTTAGCCTCTTGTGCATAGAGAATGCTTAGCAGAGTGGCACTCAGTTCCCAAAATGAGACCTCTGAGATGTTACTGTAATATCAATAATGATCTTGCCCCTTTAGGTACTTGCAGCACCTCTTCCAGATTCGTATATTTGTCTGCTGGAAGAAAAAAAAATTCACATCTGTTTTTCAAAGACTGGTACATGCTGAACTGCACTGAATGAGAAGTGCTGGTGCATCACTTGATGCAACACACCAGCTACTGTGAACCATCCACACACAGCCTGCCTGAACTGTGCCACTGCACGTAAGTAAAGCACTTCCAGGCAATACAGAAGTCACCTAACAACCCAAAAACATGTGGCATTCAGGATGTAGACACACTGCAGCTGCTGGCCAACTGAAAGGCCCCAAAAGGTTTCTTGATACAACAGATATCTAAAAGCCCAACAAAGGCCATGCAACTGGAAACGTGCCATTCACAATTCAATATGTTTAATGAGGGGCTGGTAATGAGCCTCAGTGCTGCCTAGGGGCATCAGAACACAACAACTAAATGGGGGATACTGAATGTTTGTTCTAGAAGAGTAGGTATAACCAAGCTGTTACAAGAAGGGACTACTCTAACAGAAAAAAACATGCATAAGTGTAGCAAAACACATGTGATGATCATAGAATCACAGAATCATAGAATAGTTTGGGTTGGAAGGGACCCCTATGCCATAGGCAGGGACACCTTCCATTAGATCAGGCTGCTCAGTGCCTTGTCCAGCCTGGCCTTAAACACCTCCAGGGAGGAGGCATCCACAGCCTCTCTGGGCAACCTCTTCCGGTGTCCAGCAGAACATGCAAGACCCAACCATGGTTACCTATCAGACTGTATCATTTTCTGCCTTTAACATATTGTATGACCATGTAGGAAGGATACAAAAAGCACCTGCTTGTACTCTGCACAAGCAGTAATTGTGAGTGTGTGATCATGAGAGACGATGTGACCTTGCATTTCAAAAGGAACAGGATAAACACAGACCAGCACAGAGTTAACTTTGAGTAGTCACCCCAACCTTGATCCACCATTTTGATCATTCCTGAAGTTCTCCTTCTCCCATGTCTTGATGACTTTAAGTGACAAACTGGCTCATGAACAAAAGCAAGAGAAATCTAAGAATCACAGAAAGTGTTCAGCTGGAAGGGAACTTCCAAATCCATCCAGTCCAATCGCCTGAAGTGAGCAGGGACATCCTGCACTAGATCAGGTTGCTCAGAGACTCAGCAAACCTGGCCTTGAATGTCTCCAGAGACGTGGCCTACAACACCTCTCTGGGCAAGCTGAGCCACTGTCTCATCACCCTCACGAGGAAGAGCTTTTTTCCTCATGTCTCATCAGACCCTGCTCTGCTCTAGTTTCAAACCGCTGCCCCTCATCCTGTAGCTTCATGTCCTAGCAAATAAGTTAGCCCACAGCTTTCCTCTAGCCCCTTCACGTTCTGGTGAGCCCCAACCCACTCCCCACACAAGATCCTCTGTGCCACAGGCAGGAACAATGTGGCAAAACGGCGATGGGGCCTTGTGCCTCCCTCAACAAGCAGCAACGGCCCCTTCAGCAGAGCCTTTACCTTACAGCCGCAGCCCAGCTGGCCGCCTCCTCTCCATACTGGTGACATTTGTCTGCAGCCTCCTGCTTCTCTAGGGAGGGACCCTCATCGTCCTTTCTGAAACACCCTTCTACATGGGTGCCACGAAGTCCCAGCCGCGCCCGTTCCCCTCAGGGCTCGGCGTCGGCTTCGTCCCACCCTGGGGCAGGCGCGGGGCGCGGCCTCCACCCACAGGGCCCGCCCTGTGGCCTCGGCTCTTGGGCTCAGCCCGTTAGGCCGCAGGGGCTGCTGAGATCATGGCGCTCAGACACACAGTGGGGTAGTGGGCTGTGCCTGAGGGCTTCCTGCCTGTCATAGAATCTTAGGATTGCACGAGACCTTCAAAAGTCCAACACCCTGCAGTGAGCAGGGACATCCTGCACTAGTTGAGGTAACTCAGACCCTCAGCAAGCCTGTAATAAACATAAATGTACTCTCTGGAATTGTGATAATCATAAATGTACTTTCTTTTGTTACTTTTATAAAAGTAAATGTATCTTTGTTACAAAAGGGGTTTGTGAAAACTTATCTAAAACAAAAGGGGGGGGGAGACTTCTCGCACCCGGCAGTGTCAGGCAGGGCCTGGGGTTTCTTCAAACGGCGTCAGGGGCCTGAGATAAGGAATGAAGCAATCCAGACCCCCTAGTGTGAAGGGGAGTTGTAAAGGCTTATCTCACCTACGACAACCGCGGCGCCGGGAAACCTAAAAACTTGAGACAACGCAGAGGACTCACGACCCCCACGACCCCCTAGCAATGAATCTCCAATGCCGCGGAGTACTACGGAGGCTGCGATCACGGAAGTACAAAGCAATATAAGGGGACTAAACCTTTAATGACCTTGCAGCAGTTGTTAAGGGAGCAGAGACTCCCTTTTGTCACCCAGCGCTGTATATTGCTTATGCCTTGCCCTACTGTAATTAAATAAATTCTGATTGGACTCGAAACTAACCTTCTTCCATTTACTACAAGCCCGGCCTTGAATGTATCCAGGGATGTGGCCACCAGGACCTTTCTGGGCAACCTCTCACAGCGTCTCACCACCCTCACTGGGAAAAAAATTTTCTAATGTGTAATCTAACCCTGCTCTAGTTTCAAACCACTGCCCCTCACCTTGTATCTCCATGCCCTGGCAAACAGCACCTCCCCAGGTTTCCTGGAGCACTGTGAGGACACTGGGAGGTCTCCCCACAGCCTTCTCTTCTCCAGCCCCAACAGCCCCAGCTCTCTCAGCCTGAGGTGGTTCCAACCCTCACGGCCTCCTCTGACACCTCTCCAACAGCTCCATGTCCTTGTGCTGAGGGCTCCAGAGCTGGAGGCAGTGACTGCAGGTGGGGTCTGAGGAGAGCAGAGCAAAAAGGCAGAATCCCCTCTCTCCACAGCTTTGCTGATGCAGCCCAGGACAGGGTTGGTTTCCGGGCTGTTCCTTCAGCTTTTCATCCACCAGTTCCCCCAGTCCTTTCCCACTGAGCTGCTCTCTATCCCATCACCTCCCAGTCTGTGCTAGGACTGGCCCCACAGCCCTGCTCACCCCCTGTCCCCTCAGCTGTGTATGACAGCCCCATGGACTCCAGGAGCAGGACCCAGGCCACAGATCACTCCTGCTTTGACTGATAGATACATTCTCTACCTATTATATGTATATATTGGTTTTCAAGGGGGAAAGCATTTATTGCTTTTAGCACACTTAGGAGCTTAAATAAAAACAAATATATCTGTATTGACTGTAGTTATTATGCTTGGTTTCATACAGCGTAAGTGGCTCAAATAAAAATAGATTGGTTGGAGTGAATGTGCATCAGTTCCAATAATAACCCAGGCAGCTTCAAGAAGCATATAAGTTTCATTTAATGTGCATCAGGCTTACAAAGAAGAAGGAAGAAACATAGGTTTAGAGCAGCTTTTAGTCTGCATTTGCTGTCTAAAGGCTTCTGCATTTACCAGATTTCTGAAACAGAATGAGAGTCCATAAACAAGTTGAGAGAGAGGGGTTTATTAGGAGGCCCAGAAGGGTATTACAAAGGGAGAAAGTGATCTACAATAAAACATGACTCTGAGGGGGAAAAAAAATCCTGACTATATTGTGTCTCAACAGCCAGACCCCTAAGTGTGACATCCCCCCCAAGGAAAGCTGGGCTCAACCTGGAGCAGACAAATTTGGTGCAATGAAGGACTATGGGTTTTGAGAAAGCCATGCTAGGCAAGGGCTGGTTTTCAAAAGGAAAAGTACAAACAAATAGGGTTGGGAGCTTAACAATCTGCTTGTATAGGGTAGTGGTGGAGGGGAGGTGCCTTGGCTAGGATGCCTCCAAGCTTTCTACCCCTGGTAAAACAGCATTAGGAGCTACACACACTTCACACTCACAGCTGCAAGTGACCCCAAAGGAAAACCTACACTATATATAACAATTCATCAGGTGCTAAAGGCATCTTAGAATCACAGAATAGTTTGGGTTGGAAGGGGCCTTAAAGATCATCAAGTTCCAACCCCCCTGCCATGGGCAAGGACACCTCCCACTAGATCAGGCTGCTCAGTGCCTTGTCCAGGCTGGCCTTAAACACCTCCAGGGATTGAGGGGGCATCCACAACCTCTCTGGGAAACCTCCTCCAGTGTCTCACCACCCTCACCATAGAGAATTTCTTTCTTATATCCACCCTCAATCTCCCCTCTTCCAACTTACATCCATCATTCCAAGTCCTTCCACAACATGTCCTACTAAAAAGTCCTACCCCTGCCTTTCTGTAGCCCCCTTCATGTATTGAGAAGCTACTATCAACATCACTCTTCCCTCCAAACAGGCTCTGTTCCAACAACACCTCCAGAAGGTTTGGAGCTGCTGCCTGAAGAGTTTTTCTGGTAAGACACAGTGGGAAGGACTAACTCCCTCTGGTGTGCAATGCTCAGGCCTGGATGCCTGCAAGGATTAAGCCATGACACATAAATACAGAAATATTGACACCACTGTCCTTGGCCACATTTCTATTTCCCAGAGACTTTCAACTAAGAAAGCTATTTTATACTTCTGCTTTTACAACACATGGTGTTCAAAAGCTGACATGGTCTTCCCACAGCTTCTCCTATTTCAGAAGTCACTGGCTTGTGTTTTTGTCTATAGAGACAAAAAGGTACATAAGAATTACAAGTTTTTTTTCTAGGTAACACCCACCTCCCTGTCAGATAAACAGAGAAACAAATAGTTTCTCTAGAAACCTACTTCTAATAAAAACATATTAGTCAAGTTCCTTGCTTTTTCTTGCAATACTGCCCAATATTTGAATACATTTTGGCCTCTACTGAAAGAACTGAACACTGTACCTCATTTTAACCAAGAACAAAAAATTATAACTCTTCTTTGTTGAAACCCATAATTCTTGAAACTAAGTGGAATGAAAAATTATCTTTTTTTTTGTTGGAACCCCTAATACTTGAAGCCAAATAAAAGTTTTAGCATGGGAAAAAGTTAATTTCATGATCAGTACCAGCCATCCCTTTTGCACCATGTTGGCCAGGTGGACTGTGTGATACAAATAGCAAACAGGTTTTCTGTGTGTACTCATGTCTCTCTCTAGTGGAAAGCCCTCATCACTGCACGAATACAGATAAGAGGAAAGGGATCTTCAGTTCGAGCAGGGGAGACCTGTTCCTCACCAACATCACCTGCATTTGGGGGCTAGTGCCTAAGGGTTGGGGCAGAGCTTTCCTGCCTTTCCTGCCTAGCACAGGCACCCATTTCTTGTGTGCCTTGCCCCCGGGTAGGGTTATGCTGTGCCTTAGTGTTACCATAGTCTCCTGGAGAATGGGAGAGAGACATCAGTGTTGCATCTGGAGCTGGATCACTACCCAAAAATGGAAAAGGGTAGATTCAGGCTAGATATAAGAAACAAGTTCTTGACTGGGAGGGTGGTGAGATACTGGGACAGGTTGTCCAGAGAGGCTGTGGATGCCCCCTCAATCCCTGGAGGTGTTTAAGGCCAGCCTGGACAAGGCACTGAGCAGCCTGATGTAGTAGGAGGTGTCCCTGCCTATGGCAGGGGGGTTGGAACTTGATGATCTTTAAGGTCCCTTCCAACCCAAACTACTCTATAATCCTATTATATGAGTCTGATCTATTTTGTACCACAAAAGAGGATGCTAATCAAGAAAACTTCAAATGCATTTCCAGGTAGAGACTACCCCATAGGAGGAGAGAGGCACCATCCCCATTCTCACAGCACACCCCTGGAAATGCAGCCAAACGGCCATCACCTCCCAGCTGCCACTCTGCCCAGCTCCTCCTATCCCGCTGTGGGCAGGGAGGAGGAGACGTGCCCTGGCTGAGCTCGCTGACATCACAGAATCACAGCTTTCCAGTCCGTGCTCACATCCCTCCGCAGCCACCCAGAGAGTTGCCTTTAGGATGGGATGCAGCAGTTCTGACACTGCTGCTGCCAGGGACCCCTGTCCCTCTTCGCACTGCGGCTGCAAAGCACCCAGTGAGGGGTGTTGTGTGCTGCCGAGCAGAGCCAGCCCGAACAGCACACGTCGGCTTTGCATATGGGGGCGGGAGTAGTACAGCACAAATCATAGAATAGCTCGGGTTGAAAGGGACCTTAAAGATTATCCAGTTCCAGCCCCCCTGCCATAGGAAGGGACACCTTTCCATTAGATCAGGCTGCTCAGTGCCTTGTCCAGCCTGTCCTTAAACACCTGCAGGGATTGAGGGGGCATCCACAGTTTCTGGGCAACCTCTTCCAGTGTCTCACCACCCTCACAGTAAAGACCTTCTTTCTTATATCCAGCCTGAATCTCCCCTCTTCCAATTTACATCCATTATTCCTAGTCCTTCCATCACATATCCTATTAAAAAGTCCTACCCCTGCCTTTCTGTAGCCCCCTTCAGGTACTGAGAAGCTACTAGGAGGTCCTCCCTGAGTCTTCTCTCCTCCAGGATGAGCAACCCAACTCCTTCAGCCTGTCCTCAAAAGGGAGATGCTCCAGCCCTCATCCCCATGATCCCTCTCTGGCCCTGCTCTAACAGCTCAATGTCCTTCTTATGTTGAGGGCTCCAGAACTGGACACAATAACTCCAGGTGGGGCCTCACCAGAGCCCAGTAGAGGGGCAAAATCACCTCTCTTGACCTGCTGGTCACACTTCTCTTGATGCAACCCAGGATTTGGTTGGCCTTCTGGGCTGCAAGCACAGAGGGTGAGTCATGCTTTTCCCTCTCCAACTACTCTCCACTCACCAGGGAATGGCTCAACCGTGCTGCCCCCATCTAACTCACAAAGGTACAAGCACCCCTGAAGAACTTTAGGAGTATCACAGAATAACAGTGATTGGAATGGACCTCAAGAGATCATCTAGTCCAATCCCCCTGCCAGAGCAGGAACACCTAGACCAGGTCACACAGGAACTTGTTTTGAATGTCTCCAGAGAAGGAGACTCCACACTCTCTCTGGACAGTCCTTTTAGTTCCACATAAATACATTAAAACAGAGAGCCTCCATTCTAACTGAGATGCATAACTGCAAGCTGACTTGATGAGCAGATGTGCAGAGCCCTGCTAGGTCCTGCTGAAGGAGGGGCACCTGCAGGTGCTCCACATTTGGCTCATTGCTAATGAGGCCCTACAAATAACTGGGCACATTTGAAAAATCTTGCCTAATTAATGTGCCTGGAGTGACAAAGTGCGTGTGACTCCAGCTCAGGCTGGAGCCACAGCTTCTTCAGGCAGTTTCCCAGCTCTAAGCCTGGTTTCAATGCTTACACTAAACTCTTTTTTCAGTTATATAAAGATATGTTAACATAGATGCCATAATAGAGATGGGTATTGTGTTTTTAAGCTAGTTGTATATAAATATGTTAACACAGATGCCACAATAGAGATGGATACCGTGTTTTTAAGCAATAGTAGGCATTTCTAAGTATTCTTATATATGTTTAGAAGAGGGCAGTGGGTGCAAATGGGCAGTGCAAGCACCAAGGCTCTTAAGCTAAGCAGCAGCCACAGTGCCCTCTGCTTAAGCTCAACAAAGCTGAGGGCTGTAATGTACTTTACGTGGGAGAGATTACTATCTAACATGAGCTTTGCATCAGGGAGTAACAGGAACAAAGCTATTTACTCATTTTATTCAAAACACAATGTCAAGGGGCTACTCCAAACACAATAAAAAAACATTCCAGAGAAGTCTTAAAAGTTCCTTTAACCCTTCCATTGAAAACTGGCAGAAAACTTAAGTGGTACCTTTGATTGCCTAATTTGTAGTATGACTAACACAGGATGACAGCAGGGACTGCCAAGGTAAGTGCCTCTTTTTTTTCTTTCAATGCAATATTTGCCCTTTACTAATAAACTAATTGATTGAGTTTGGCCTTGGGAGGCCCTGAGTCTTGTCAACAATGAACCCTATACGTATATAATCCACAATAACCCTGTATGTATATAATCCCTATCAGCTACAGGTCAAAAATGAAAGGTATTTTATCCCCTCCTTCCCTGTCAGAACAATTTTGAAGGCCCACCTCACTTTTTGTCTCCTAAACAATCATTCTGAACCATTACAACCCTGCTGAGCTTCCCAAATACAGATGCAAATTCAGACCTGCCAAACATATCAAACTCAAGAAACTTCACTGCAGTCAACTCCAGGACATCCCCTACATCAGAGACACCAGCAGCACCAGCCATGAGAATGATGGTTTCTCCTCCCCATTTAGCACCTTCCTACATGGACTTGGATGTTAGAGCAGCCCAAGGAGAATCTTTGACACGGTGCCCCCATTGCATCCATATTTGTGGGTGACTCTCCATCACTGTCACAGCCTGCTGCTGGCACTTCCAGCTTTACAGACTCATCCAGGGAGTAAATGCAGGTGATTTGTTGTCTGAACACCTGGTGACAGCTGGGTGCTCTCATGCACTTACACAGACAGGGACAAGGTATTTCTTCTCACCTCCAATCAATCAACAAAAGGCTCATCTACAGGCTCACACCAGCCATGGCTACACAGGAGTGATGGTGGTGGCAGAGCAGGGCACTGAGGTACAAACAGGACCCTGACAACAACTTCTTCACTCAGTGAACTCCTTAAGTGAGGGACAACTGGGGCACAGGATAAAATTTAAGATTCCTGGGGCCAAAATAAAGATAGATTTAAACTTCTTCAGAGCGTAGTTGGAACTAGATGATCTTTAAGATCCCACCCAACCTGAACTATCTATGATTCTATTCTATGATAGTGTTAGACTTGGGAACTTGATCTTGGCAGCACTTGGAGCCATCAGATTTTTAACTGCTACCACCTGGGAATTCCCATAGCTGCGAAGCTTCACTCAAGCTCTGGATAACCAATAAGTCACTGCTGTGTCCAGTGGTGCCTCGAGGAATTTTTTTTCAGGCTCTGCTTCTAAGAGCTTCTACTGGAAGCTGGGCTTAGCAGGAGTCAAAGCTTGCTTTCAAAAGCTGGGTACACTGAGGCAAAGCTGCACCCACTTTATTCTGGTTTTTTTATTCCATTGCAATATCACAAATTAATTTCTAATAGATCAGCAACACAGAATCATGACGCTATTAGCAGAAAGTCAAAATTCCAAGGCTAGAGCATAACAGCAGCTCTCAAATCTGTGTAGAAAAATGTATCTTCAGAATTAAACAATGACCTCACACCAGCAAGCAGACATCCAGCCATCCAAGGCCCTTTTTACTTCCAATGTACACGTCTGCTTTTCTCATGAGTATCATCCCAACTTCTCAGGTTTTTATGGCCTGTGAGAGACCAAAATTCAGATCTCAGCAGCCCCCCAGCTTCTCCCCAAATTAAGGAGCAGCAAGAAAATAGGACCCAGACAAATCCAGGCTCTGCTGATTCTCTGCAGGAGAGCCTGTCTGCAGTACAGCTCACTACATATATGCTGCAAAAGCAAGAAAGAAGCTGCACATGGTCTCCTACACAAGGTTTAGAGGTCTTTTGTCTCTTCCCTTGTCACGTCACATCATCCAGGGACTGGCACACTCCATCTCCATATGTGGAGATGGTGAAAGATGCAAAGTCACTTGCTAGGAAAGATTTACCTCCCCAACTTCCCCAAGCTTCATTCAAGTCTGGCACTGACAGCAGCAGGGAGGGGAAGGAGGCAGGCATGTCACTTCATGTTTTGATCAAAGATCTGAGTTTGTTCTTGATTCATCCAAGCTCTTTTGCCTCCCTCCCACCCCTGAATTCTTCCCAGCATCTCTGACTCTCTCTGGTACTTACACATTAAGCCAAAGAATTTCCTTCTCAAAACTGTGTGCTGTGGCAAAGGCAATGTATTGCTCTGAGAAACTCTGTGCTTTCCATCACACACTGGCCTCCTGCCTTCAGGCTGAGCTTGCAGCAGAGAATGAAATTGTAAACCAAGAACTTTAAACAGACACCACCAAGAAAGAATAAATACAAACTGCAGTGCTGTTTCAGTTATTTCTCTGAAGTTTCCAACAGTCTGTAGGCTCACATGGTGCTTTGTCTCCTAAGATCTCAAAGCTGCAGACTTGCTGTCAGCTTGATCATGAGAAGGGCTGCTCCCCACACCCCAGTCCCTGAGTGAGATTAACAGCTTAGAACGTAGTTCAGAAAAGAGCAATCAATGATAGGGCTGAAGGAGCTGATGTATAAGTAAAATGAGTTAGAAATAGCTGCAAAGCTCACTTGATGTACCCATGCTGCAAGATGTTTGTGATAGCAATTAATAATATTACCATGAACTAACCATACATTACACATAATAACCATATGACAGCAGAATGAAAGAAAACCACTTCAAAATCTTGGCAGACTCTCTGAAGAGGAGATAAGGTGTTATGGGAGGTTAAACATAAATGGAAAAGAACAAAGAGAAGGCTATAAAATAAACCTAGGATGAATATTAGCATATACTTATTGGAAATTCATTTAGCAGAGGAGTCAGACCTGGAGCCCTCATTTTTTTGCTACAAATTGTCATAGTTTCTGGAGCTAAATACTGAGGGGAATGGAAATGTCCATGGCAAAACAACTCCCCAGGCTGGAGGAGGCTTTATGCTTCACCCATTAATAGGGTGACCAAGCTGCATGGATGTCCTAGTGAAACCAAGCATAATACTCTGTAGAGATTTGGCAATGATCTCAGACTCAATGTCACGTCGTGTTTAGAGGACAAAAAACCCCAAATGGATTGCTATTCGTGTATCAGATGGGCAAACAGACAGCAGCTGCAGTGTCGCCCACTTACTCTGAATTAGCAGAGACTCTGTTGCAATTCAGCCTTTGAGCTTTTCTAAAATACAAGTAGAGAGAGACCATCATAATGCCTGTGATAATGATGGGGTGTGTGGATCATGGAGCTGAAAATTATTTCTCCTAAACTCCTTTCTTAGAAGAGGACATGTGCTCAGATTTGGCTGGTTTCTCTGAAACCGTGCCTGTGTTTATTCGTATCTGCTACCAGACCAGTTTGTGCACTGGGACATGTTGCCACGTTGATTTCAGTTCAACAGGAGCACATCAAAGAGATCAAAACTACACCACAACCTCAAACTAACCTTCCACTATACATTATTTAATAATTCAATCATAGAATCATGGAATAGTTTGGGTTGAAAGGGACCTTAAAGATCATCGAGTTCCAACCCCCCTGCTATGGGCAGGGACACCTCCCACTACATCAGGCTGCTCAGTCCAGCAGAGTCCCTCTCACCTCCAGATTGGGGGCATCCACAACCTCTCTGGGCACCCTCTTCCACTGTCTCACCACCCTCATAGTCAAGAACCTCTTTTCTATCCAGCCTAAAATGACCTCATTTTTAAAGCAAATCAATCCCTCAACACTGAGACACAAATCAAGAAGCATTAATAATAATAATAATAACAATATTAATATTGAAATTACAATTATAGCACATAGAAGCCTTGATGAGAATCTCAATTGGATTGCACGTTCAAAATACATCCACTTTTTAGAAACAACCAAGTCTCTATTGTAGACCAGCATTATGAGCTGAAACCTCACCTAGCATAAGCATTTAGGCAAGAAAT
Source organism: Turnix velox (assembly GCA_013400935.1). Taxonomy (NCBI): domain Eukaryota; kingdom Metazoa; phylum Chordata; class Aves; order Charadriiformes; family Turnicidae; genus Turnix; species Turnix velox. Next base: position 55,852 of record VZTY01020418.1, read on the forward strand.
AAACACACAAGCCCATCACCCTCTCTCCCCCTGCCTAACCAGGTGGGGAACCAGCAGGCCTCCCAGCCTTTCTCCTCCTACCACAGCCCCTTGGAAAATGCAACTCGCCAGTGATGTCCTCCAGCAGAGACACCAGGAGGAACATCCCACATGGGGACAAATGGTGGCTGCTGCCCTTCCCCACTGGTGTTAAATAGGAGAGTGGGTGGAGGAGGCTGATTTGGAACAGGTGGGGAAGGGAAAGAATCTCCAGTGGAGCCCAGGTGATTTGGGGGAAAATGGGCTGGGAAAGGGTTGGTGTGGGGCAGAGGCAGGAGATGGGGGAAAAGAGGGGTACGTGGAACTTGCCTAGAGGCAAACTGGGGGGAAAAATGGAAGGACTTGAGTGTTCACTATGAGAGGGTGAGACACTGGAACAGGTTGACCAGAGAGGTGGTGGAGGCGCAATCCCCGGAGGGGGACATCCAAGGCCAGGCTGGATGAGACATCAAGCAACCTGATCCAGTGCAGGATGTCCCTGCCCATGGCAGGGGAGGTTGGAACTAGATGATCTTTAAGGTCCCCTCCAACTCAAACTATTCTATGCTTCTATAACCTGGCAGCACCACTCTTCTGCACCAGTTTGTATCTACTGCAGAAGATGTAGCCCAGTGACTTTAAAACAATTAGATCAGCAATCCCATTCACAATGCTTGGCAGCACTGCACACAGGTGTGTGTTACACGTGCCCACTCCCTGTAGGGTTTATATTTACAGAGCAAGCTTGCTGAAAGTAGATAAGATTGTGCAGGGTGATGTGGTCAGTCCCTTGATGTGAGCAACAAGGGTGATGGAGTTGTTTCTCTGGAATGGGATATGAAGGCATGGACAAGTAGTCATGGCCAAGTGTCATGACAGCTGTGCTGATACTTGGAGGTTCACGAAGTGCAAGATGTATGAGAATTTGTGGGTTTTTCTTACACTGACAAAAGGTTTTGATCAGCCTCACCTGAAAGCTACTGGAGTCTGAGGGCAAAGGGGTGCATTAATGTTTGTAAAACATCCTTTCTTGCAGACTTCATCTGTGTGTTGTATGAATGTTGTTATGTCTCCATAACTCTATTGACTAAAGCAGCAGTTTTAATAGATGCCAGGTCAGATGAAATGGAGTGCCCTGGTCTGCCACATTCAGGACTGTGCAAGATATCACAGAAAACCTGTAGACACAGCTGGAAATTGCTTCTCCTTTGTACACCTAGACAAGATGAACAATGGAAGCCCAAGTCTGCATCCACAGAGCACACTTTGGGTCCAACATCTTTGCCAGCATCTCAGTATGGCTTCCCATCCCACACATACAATCCAGCACATAAAAATACCAGCCTAGGCAAAACTACAGCTTGTAGTATTTGTGCAGGCTGCCTGACCCACTCCAACATGCAGCTGCTCCAAGAGTGTGATTAGGTACAATGAGAATGTAGCTTTGCCTTTACATCTCATTAGCAATAGAAAGTTGTACCCACAGCAGAGTCTGCCACATGTACAGCAAAAAAAACCCTGCCCTATTTTTTAATGCTCTTATTAGCACTGAATGCTTTCCCTTCCTACCCAAACACATGGCTGGGAGAGCAAGAGACAAGCGTTGTAGCCTTCATGCATAAACAGGCAGTGTCTGACCCATGCGTGGCTCTGTCTCCTCCCTCCCAGTCAGTGCTTTCGTCACACTCAGCTCCTGTGCTGTGGTTTCCAGGCGAATTTCCACTCGGGGCTCAGAGAGAGCTGAAACCTTTAGATTAATCCCAGATCTGTCAGCCTCCATCATTTTCAAGCAAGGCTGTGAGCTCCGGGGCACTCCGTTACTTTCTCTGGCATTGAGAAGCCTAAACTTGCTCTCACTCTCCTGCAGAGTGGGCAGCCCCACTCCTCTCCTTCCCCAACCTGAGATGACCCTGAGTCTCTGGCCAGTCTGATTGCAGCAGGATTCTCCATTAATCAGGTGATTAATTTGTTTCCTCTCCCTCAACAAATTTGAACTTGATCTGTGAAGATCAAGCCAAGAGGAAGCTGAATGGGGCCAGCCATGCCCTTGCTGCAGCCACTCAGGCTCGCACCAGAACCATAGAATAGTTTGGGTTGGAAGGGACCTCAAAGATCATCTTGTTCCAACCCCCCTGCCATAGAAAGATCAGCCATTGAGGCCAGTGAAGCAGCAAAGCAACACCTCGTATTGGCAGACTGGCTGTCACCGAGATCACCCTGAGGATGACATCAGAGAACATCCAATGCAAACATGGATGCATGGCTGCAAAGATCTGTAGCACACAGAAAGGAAAAGAGGATTTGTGAAATTACTGACAAATGACAAAGCACAGACCAAGAACTGGTCCCTACTTCGCTGACCCATAAATCCACCACGACACTTCTATTCAGCCTGCCCCAGTCTATGGGAGTGGAATCTGCTTGCTCAGCCTGCAAATGGCTCTGCTGGATTTCCTCCCTGACTTCTGAACTTGGAAAGGGATGAACAAACCCTGTGGGAAGCTGAGCCTTGCAGATGTCACCATTGGTAGAGCAAAACAGTCCTGGTCCTGTCTGCTTGACTCTCACCGTGGCCTCCATCATTTTGGCTTCTGGGAGGTTAGTAAGATCTAGCCATAACCACAACATAGGTATTCCTGTATGAGATGCCCAAAGAGAGGACAAAGCTGAAGCCCATTGAGGAGGCAAGAAATGAAGTAGAAATACAACACAGTGAGGGACTGAAAGGTTTGTTCCAGGTGCTAAGAAAGGCAGAGAGAGTGAGAAGAGCAGTGATGAGTAGCCATTGTCCAGAACTCTGGGACTTCTTCTGGAGGTCTCTTCTTCCCCTCTGAGATGGTCAAAGGAAACCCTGCATGCTGGGAACCAAGCCATGACCTGACCCTGCCACCCAGCATCCCTAGGAGGAAGAGTAATCCTAGACAAGGGTTTTGACAGGGGATAGTTGATGCTTTGAGTATAACCTGGGTAAAGTCCCACAGGACCTATCTACAGAATCATAGAATAGTTTGGGTTAGAACGGACTTTAAAGATCATCAAGTTCCCACCCCTCTGCTGAGGAAACCATGATTAACTCTGACCACAAAGTGACTACCAGCACTGCAAGGAGGTAGGGACTGTGGGCTACGAGACAAACTAGACATGAGCACCTGCCAACCTGCCCTCCACAGTCCTGACTAGCAGGGATATGAGAGCTCCTCAAGGTGCCAGGCTCACCACTGAAGCAATTATCCTTTCTATGAATACTCCTTGTATTTGGGAAGAAGAGATACTCTGGTAGTGGCCACTGTGAAAACAGTTTAACCCTTGGGCACGTAACAAATAAGTCCCATTGCACCAGGTCCCTGGTGAGCACTACCTCCAGCCCCTGCTCCCTGAATCCCTTCTGAGAGCAGCTAAATCAGTGTTTGACTTGTACAAACAGCCCTCTGACTGCAATTTGGAAGGGATTCAGATGGGGATTAGGGCAAGGCAGTGGATAAAAATCTATTACATGGCAGTATTTATTCTAGATCCCTGTGGCACTCGGTGTGAACTCTGGCAGCATCTCCTGTACCTTCTCCAGTGGCACATGTGCTGGGGATGGAGAGGAATCACTTTGGGGAGAGCGTTCTGCAGAGCAGGCAGAGGAGAGGATTGGGATCCTGACTGAGTACATATTCCCAAGCCAGACTGCCTTGGCTCTGCACTGTGTCCTCCCAGGGGGTGGGAATATCTTTAGTTTTAATGAGAATTTGACACTGGTGAAATTGCATTGCTTTGATAGCCCTAAGGACCTGTGCCAGCTCTGGTTTACCAAAGACCAATGGTTCTGGCTCAGTGCAGCTGTATCTGAGATCAAAATCTGATCCTGCCTTCTCTAGACACAGAAAAGATCCAAACCCTGAGCCAGTAGCTGGAGCTCCCTGGATGCAGGGAGCCTGCCTGATCTGAGAATACAAGAGCAATGTTGCAGAAAGCCCCACACTGCCTACTCTTTAGAAGTGTCCAGGCAAGGAGTGAGGGGGCCTGTCAATGGCAGTCTTTGAGATGAGGTGACCCAGGGAAAGGACTGCAAACAACCCACTCACTGCCTTCAGGGGTCACCACTAAGCCACCACTGCTTGTTGGGAAGTCTCCTGGGACAGGCATCTGTCCTGATTAGAATCATAGAATGGTTTGAATTGGAAGGGACCTTAAAGATCATCTTGTTCCAACCTCTCTGCCATAGGCAGGGACACCTCCCACTAAACTATGCTGGTCAGTGCCAACTGAGTACTCTCATACCCTCTCCACACACACACACACAGAGAAACACACACAGAGTCCACCAGCAGAAGGGAGCCAGGGCAGTGCTGTGAGATGCTGCTGACTTAACATGCTGTGACAGGGCTGTCCAGCAGCAAAGAGAGGCAGAGAAACCATTGCTCTCAAAACAAAAATAGACATAGGGGAGGGGTCCAAAAGGACCACATCACCTATTTGACTTCCTTTGAGCCAAACTTTCATCATCCAGAGGTACAGCACGTGTCAAGGGAGACATACCTTCCCACATCAGGTCTGCAATATTCTGTCCTGAGGGTGGTGATGCTAAGAGCAGAGTGCTGGCCAAGGTCTCCTCTCCTTGCTGCCACCAACAAGGCAGCACATGTAGGCTCCCTTTTTCCTTGCAGCAGCATTTCTGGGCCAAGCATTGCTGAGATGACAGGAACAAATAGACTGGAGAAGGGCTGGAGGAACCAGAGCGAGCCAAGGCAGCCCCAGCAATGATGGACCTGCCCTGAGACAATCTCAGACTTAAAACCCCAAAGTGGCTGGATCTGCACTGGGGTGACAGCGAGTGAAAGTCTCCCATAAGGTGCTAGTGCACAAGCAGGGAGTGCCCTCAGCTCTTCCCAGGGGCTTGCACAAGCCACTGCCCCTCCAGGCTTCAGGTTCACCAGCATTTCTGGGGCTTGAGATGCAGGGTCATTTTCTCAGCTCAGCCATTTGAACCTCTGGTTTAAATTTTGCTATCTGTAAACCAGAGATAAGCCTGACCTGGAAAGATGTTGGGTAACAATTAATGGAAAGCTTGCAACGTGCTTTAAGATCACCAGGGAGAAGATTCAAGACACGGGGGGAAAAAAATGCAATATATGTAACATTTCATCAGGTTATAACAAAATTTGAAGTACTTCTTGCACCAATCTTATATAAACGTGTTCTATCATATGTGACTTCTTACAGGGCCCACCCTGCATTAAAAAGAGAAAAAGCTTCTGGAAGGAAACTAGAAAAAGGTTTTAAGTCACAGATTTCACATCCCCATAGACTCATCCCCTCCTCATGTCTTTTTTCACCACTCAGTTCCTCTTCCACTACAATCCACACTTCTCTAATCCCCCATCCACCCTGCCTTCCTCTGTCTGCTGCTGTGAAGTTATTACTCACTGGGTTTTGATTTCACACAGAAGCCAAAGAGTGTGAGAAGGAGGGTGAAGCCCCAAAGGCAGTCACACCAGGGTGGCAGTGTTTGTGTCTTCTCTTCCAGATGCACCCAGTGCCTTTGGAAGTCACAACAGGGCTATGAATCTGGGCCTCAGGATCTATGTGGCTACACGTTTTCTGCAAGAACCAGGCTGAATTCCTACTCAAGCAAAGCTTCACCTTTGTGCAGCAGAAGAGACTCCTTCCTTGCTGGTGTAACATGGTCCATCCCAGTTCCCAGCAAAACTGGTTCACCTGGGCAGGGCAAGCTCTTTTGCCCAAAGGCACCACATTACCCCTGCTAATGAAGTGGCTTTGTTTGCTCTATTGCTCAGGGGAATAACCTAATATCTCAGACTGCCCTTTCATGCTATTTGGCTTTGTTTGTTAAATATTTACCTTGCAGGATAAATGTGGGTAAGGGGCTCCTACCGGGATTCCTTCTGGGAGGAGAGAATGGCAGAAGTCTCAGAGGAGAAAATGGGTGCAGAGATGCAGGTTGGGGTGCTATTCAGAGCAGCACACAGCACCCATCCTTCCTATCAGCCTAAAAGTTGCATTTACCTAGTTCTCAGTGGTCAAAAGAAAGTGGATTGGAAACACTTAGGTAACTTGTGCCTGGGGTCTCCTCCTAGTGACTGTGCTTCCCAAAAGAGTAAAAGGGAATCGTTGCTGCTGCTACAGGAAGGTGGGAGGGGAAAGCAGGGGAAACCTTCAGCATCAGTAGAGAGAATAGCATTCATTGGTGAATCTGTGGGCTACACATACACACTTGCTGAGCCTTCCTTTGGATAAGCAGAAAGCAAAGGAAATTAAGATAAATGTGATAGGTTAAATGGTTATGATTAGAGGAGGGCCCTGTAGGCTATTACAAAGCTCTGCAGGAAAGTCAAGAGAGCCTCCAAACCCCTCCTCAGCAAACCTAGCAGAGTTTGGCAAGCCCTTGCAGTTAGTCTAAAAACCACAGGAACTAACATACAAGGTTTTGGCAAGTGTCCTGATGGATGGCTTCTAATCTCCAAATCTCTGCTCCAGAGTGGAAGAGGCAGGCAGAAGTGATTCCACCCTCTTGCACAAGCACGTGGCACAAACCAGAGCAAAGAAGCCACCTCGTTTCTGCCCATGTATGCCTCAGGCATTTGAATCTGGCCTTTCTGGTCAGAGCCTGCTGCAGCTGTTTGCAGAGAAGGGATCACCCCCCTGGCATCCTCCTCCTCCGGGGAGGGTGACTCCCCTGGCCTCACTGGGCTGGATGCAGCTGTAAGGGAGGAACAGGCACATCTCTTCCCGATGTGCATGGGGACAGAGCTGAGAGGGAGTGGTGTGGATTCAGCCTCCAGACACCTGCTGTACAGAACGGGCAGATCATTACCCAGAGAGCTCTGTAATTTTGCTCTGCAAATGCTTGCCCACTGGCGCAGAGCCTGAGGAGGAGAAGGGGGAGAGGGAGGCTTCTCTCACAGCTCTGCATGCCAAAGTGGCACTTTACCACTCAGAGGGCTACCAACGCTTCTGCAGCTGTGAGACCTCACAGGCTTAACCCTCTCTGCTGCCCCCCAAGTCTGCTTTTTGTAGAAGAGGAGGAAGAAGAAGGAGCAAGAGGAGGCAGAGAGAGAGAGAGAGAGAGAGAAGGAGGGGCTGTTGCAAAGAGCTGAAAGAGCAACTCAGGGAAGAGGAAAGAACACAATGGCTAGAGCAAGGAGAAAGAACATGATGGCTAGGGAAAGGAAAATTACAGAATATCAGGGATTGGAAGGGACCTCAAGAGGTCATCTAGTCCAATCTCCCTGCAGGAGCAGGAACACCTAGACCAGGCCATACAGGAATGCATTTAGACAGGGTTTGAATGTCTCAGGAGAAGCAGAGCCCATCCCCAAAGGATGTCTACACTGAGGTGTAGATCACAGAAGCAAGTTCAATCTATCTGGGAACAAGGATAAACTCAAGTGCTCATCAGTTATGTTCTTTGAAACCTGTCCTGCAACCACTGAGTCCACACAAACACAGCCAGAAGATGGCTGCCTCCTACAGAGGATTGTCTACAGAGACCTGTGTAGAGCTTCTCAGAGAAGGACCTCTACTGAAGTAGATTGCATTTGAACCAAGAGTTGATGCAGCTCTGACAGAGGTAAGGCCTGAGATGGTGCATGTGGCCAAGGTGCTGCACACCAGTGAGTGAAGAGAGGGGCTTTACTGCTTTCCCTGTTTCTTAGGTCATATTTTGTTCTCTACTCCTAGGTCTATGCCCATCCAGGGGAAAATACTTTGAATACAGAAGGGAAATGAGGTTCAGTTCTGCCCCTTCTCTAGCACAGTGGAAAAGCCCATTCTAAAAGCACTTGTATAAATTCCTTCTACATTCAGGTAGCTCTAAAAAGGGCAACACTCACAAATACCATTTCCCAGCCTTGCTTTAAGGGCCCTGGCTGAAATAAACAACATGCCAACATCAGAAACATCTAGGTAAAAAAAGCATCAGCCATAAAGAAGCAGCTCTTTGATATACATGGCCACTCTCCTCTTTATAAGAGTATCTCTTTTCTGCTTTGCAAAATGTTCTCCATTTCTAATAGTGTCAAAACTAGATCCATTGTGGCCAGCTGCTCTGTTGTAGGAGCAAACATGTATCCCAATTTTGGAGGCACTATTATATGCTCCAGTAGCAGCCAGGGCTTACCGGATATTTACTGGACTTAGAGTCAATTGAAGAAGCAGCAGGATAACATTTTTGCATGCAATTCGATGACATTTTGATGAGTCACACCATTCTGTAACAAATTTGCATCATCCCTTACTTTTCTAATTAGTTCTAAAAGTGTGCTCTGAGTTTTTCAAGCATCTAATTAGGGAATCATTGCCCTGAAAAGCTCCAGTCTGAGCCCCTTGATCCCACGCATATACATGAAGGCTTGACTTCAGCATAAAGGCTTCAGATAGAAAAATGGAGAATGGAAAGGCACAAGGAGGACAATGCTCAGGATGACTTAAGAGTGTTCTACCTGTTGGTCGTTATGATATTTTTCCCCTCCCTCTCTCCATCCAGCTCTCACCCACTCACAACATGGTGCAGTGACAGGTGAGTCTTTCCTTTTTGCAGAGCTGAGAAACCAAAAATGTTAACTTCAAAATGAAGTTAAGTCTCAGTAACAGTCTTCAGTCTCACTAACACTGCCCAGTGTGATGCTGAAATACAGCTGGGAATTAATGGGTCAGAGCAAAAGATTTTTCCCCAAACAGGAAAAAAAAATTATAGATTGCTGTTGAATTGCTTAATTTCCTTCCCAAGTGCACGAGGCAGAGCTCTCATCAGTGAGATTCCAAGAAAAAAAAAAGGGGGAGAGAAAAAAAAAAAAAGCTGTGACTTACTATATTTAGTAACTTCTGCATTTTTGGCACATTTGCTTGCTAAAAAATACATAAATGCATTTATTGTTGGGGAGGGAGAATCAGCATTTCTGCTTCTTACCATCCAATTATCCCAGCAACTTGAGGTAGTCAGTCACATTTTGAGATTCCCTGACAGTTGTCTGCTAAACCTACAGCATTTAAAGGTTTGTGTTCACAGAAGACAGGGAGGAACCTGAGCCAGCACCCTGGTCCCCAGGCCAGGAGGGACCCAAGATGGTCAGCAGCACCCCTGGGTGTGCCAATGCTCAGCCCAGAGAGCCCCTGCTCTGAAGCACCACTCCTCACCTCAGCCAGAGATGGTCCCCACATCTCCCTCAGGCAAGGGACAGAGGTCACCAAAGCCAGCAACAGCACAGGGAGGGAGGACATAGAATCATAGAATGATTTGGGTTGGAAGGGACCTTAAAGATTATCCAGTTCCAACCGCCCTGCCATAGGCAGGGACACCTCCCACTACATCAGGCGGCTCAGTGCCTTGTCCACCCTGGCCTTAAACACATCCAGAGATGGGGCATCCACAACCTCTCTGGGCAACCTCTTCCAGTGTCTCACCATCCTCACCATAATTTCTTTCTTCTATCTAGCCTGAATCTCCCCTCTTCCAATTTACATCCATTATTTCTACTCCTTCCATCCCATACCCTATTAAAAAGTCCTACCCCTGCTTTTCTGTAGCCCCCTTCAGCTACTCTAAGGTCCCCCCCGAGCGTTATTTTCTCCTGCATCTCTGAAGAAAGTTGATGATGATGCAGGATGTTTCTGCCCACTTGCATTGTTAGGGAACACATCCTGGGTTGCTCCTGTTTCACTTTTTGGACTAGGACCTACAGAGAAATTTCCTAGTGTGGTTCTTAGGTTCAGCCTTCTTTGCTTGTGACTTGTCAGGTCAACAGGGCTTCCTAGGACTCAGCTTTCCCTTCGGCATAAATAATACAATTATTAACTACCTCCAAGCATGAAATGGATTTTATGAGCACTGTGAAGATGCTGAGAGCCATTGGTTTGAAGTGCTGAGCCACATCTTCAACATGGCAGGACCTGAGCCTAAAGTAGAAGTTAATCATAAAAGGGGGAAAATGGATCTTCAAGAGCAGCTCGAGTCACAGGGACCTACTTTCCTTCTCCAACAAGGCTTGGGAGGCAGTGAGTGCTATGTCTTGACTCTAGAGAAGCTTTTGACATTCTGGCACATGACTCATGATATTCAAGGAAATATTGTCGAGGTGAACCTGCGGTGGGGTAACAAGAACTAGCTGGAAAAACATTTCTTGAAAATAGTTATTATCTCATTGTCAGATGAAAGACACAGTGAGTGGATCCTACAGGTGTTTGTTGGAGGGTCCAGCACCAGTCAATGTTTCCATTAATGACTTGGATAATGGAATAAAGAGTATACTTATTAAATCTGCTGATGACATCAAGCTGAGAGGGGCTGAACATGCTGGAGGACAGAAATAGAATACAAAACAATCACAGCAAATTGGACAAATGATCTGAGAACACGAGATGAAATTCAACATACACATAGAATTAGACTTAAACAGGAATAACCAACTTTATAAACACAGAAAAAGGAACAGCAGAAGGGGGTCTGGAGGTTAATGTCCACCACAAGCTGAAAAGCAATAAAAATTCCCCATGTCTCACCACCATAGGACAAGGAAATAGGTCCCTGCAGGCTGTTCAAGTGGCAAGCCACAATTCCAACCCTCTTATCAAAGAGCTCGGGTGGACAGTGGGGAATCTGTGGGGTGGAGGACAATCCCATGGCTTGGACACCCATCCTCTCTCGTTTTTCGCCCACGGCATCTCCGAGTGATGCTCCCACTGCTGGCTGTGCCCCTGCTGCTTGAGCTAATTACAGTAATTATACCTGCTCTGCTCAGCTCCAGCTCCCTTTTGTTGTCACTTCCCTGCCCCTTCATTTGCAAATCTAATCGCTCGGGGGACTTTTTTTAAAAAAAGAAAAAAATAAAGGAAAAAGGGTAGGGAGGGCAAAGATACAAATGAAGAAAGAAGTGCGATTCCTGTATCAGCACCGCAAGAGGAATGGAGAAGACATTGAGCAACTCCAGGTGTTTTATTTAATGCTCCTGCAAGTGCTAGACCTGAGCTGGGGGTAAGGGAACGAAAGAATTACACCAGCCTCCCCCCCATTGCCCTCCAAATTGCCTCCATCAAGGCTCAGAAGAACACATTTGCGGAAGGGTAGAGGAGCTCCCAGCAAGTCTAGCATGGCAGGATGTCCACATGGCCACAGCACTGTGGACCTTCAGCTACTGCTCTTCGCAGTCCCCAGTCCTACCCTTTTCTTGGGTACTGTGGTATCAGGTGTGTTCTCCTTTCATGCCTGAGAGCAGAGGCTTTCCAGCAGCAGCTGTGGAAAAGCTATTGCTAGAGGTCAGGTAGTCTGTCTCCTATGGACAGATTTGAGGTCAATCCTTTGTCAAAAAGTGAAGAAAAAATGTAACCAGCAGAAAAAAAGGGCAGAAACCACTTCCTAGCTGTTTTCAGGTGCTCTGAAGAAGAGGAACTAAGGGGAAGCCTCTGATAAGCCCTGCCAGCTGATGCTGGGACCAGTATTATATCACTGTCACAGGGCAGTAAGGTAGAGCAGTGGGTTTTTTTTTTTCATCCTCAAGAAAAAAAAAAAAAGTGTGATTTTGTCTTTTAGATCCAACAGACAGTGAAACAGAACAAGGGGCAAAGAGTACAGCAATTACATTACAGGGAACTGAAGCAGCTCCACACTAGTTCCTGAGTGTAGCCACACAGTTCTGAGACTGTTCACTTTGTCATCCCAAATCCCAGAATTTCCCACTGTTTCCCAGTGCAATATTTTACTCGTCACTGGAACTAGTTTCTCTCATTGACTGTGCTGGAAGAACAGCCCAGGTAGCCACCCACAGAAGTCCAGGAGATAAGATTAAGTCAAAATTAACTCCTCTGATGAAGTATTAGAAGAATAGATAATTTATCTTTCAAGAGGCTGCAAATGGGAATGTTTTTCACGATCAGACTATACATTTTTTATCAACATATATTGGTACATGCAACATTGACTGTTGCTTATCTGCACAGGCAAGAAAGCACTTCTAAAGAACGGACAGGAGCACGAGGTGAAGAGGACTTCTAAACATCATGGACAGGCAGAAGAGTAGTCAAGGAAATCAGGCAGAAACAAAGCATTTTAAGGTAATATCCAATTGGGATTTTGTAGTGAAGTGAGAGCAATAAATTAATTTTAATATAACTGGGGAAAATAATGGAAACTTCCCAAAGTAATGCCTTTTTTCCTGGCAAGAAATACAAAACAAGAGTACTGCAAAGACCTGAGCAACTTGTAACTGCAGTTTGGCAAACTAGAAAGCCTCCAAGTCCCTTAAATGACGTGCTCAAAAGGATTTTCCACCTCCCAGGAGGCTGATTGCTGGGGGAGGAGAGAAAGGACCTGCAATTAGGTTGATTAAAATAGTGGTCCCAGTATGGTCTGTTCTTCACTGTTGCCAGGAGACTAGAAGGCTGGGATGAACTTTTTGCAACAAAAATAGGTGTTTACTTCTCCACTGTATGATCTTGGCCCTGACCAAGGCTCTGCATTCTCTGCTAGGTCTCCAGAAAAAAAAAAGTCACAACCAACTAAACTTTTAGATATGTTAAGGTGCTTTTACTGTGTCCAAAACTACACCAATTCTTCCGCATCTCCATCTTCCTAAAGGAATCCCCAACTCCAGGCTCCATGCTAGCCCTTTAGTGGGTTTTTTTTTCACTTTTATAATATTAATCCTGCTTTTCTCTCCTAATCCAGACCCTAGTCCCAGATTAACAGGTCAACTCCAGGGTACTTTTCCCCACCACAGGCTACACATCTGAAGCAAAAGCTGGATATATGGCTTAGCTGAGGGTAAAGTGGGCAGCCACTCACAGGTTATTAAGTGGACATACAAAGTGGTTTACAAAGTGGTCTGTGGTAGAAAAACCTTAAGAAGTAGAAACACCACAAAGCAGAGTATCTTAGCACAGAAACCAAGCCAGGAGTTATTACTAATTTACTCCATTTTACACTTCCAGCTGTTACGAGACAAAGGAAACACTGAGTATATCAATGAGCAATGGTTAGAGTTCAAACTGAGGTCCTAATTCTTCCCAAGTCTCTCATGGGGACCATCCTAAAGCATACTCAAAAGAAATTAATCCCAAAGAAAAAAGAAATTCAAAGTTTGCAGCAGTAGCTGTTGCAAAATTAAAACCCTGAAGATCTCCATGCATGTAAAGTGTTTCTTGCAGCAAGATTCAGATTGTTTCCCTCAAGAGAAGTCTTATCTTTCCTAAAACCAAGAGTATTAATGAAACTGAGCCAACATGCCTTTTCTAGGCCTTTCCCTTGAGCTATCTGCTGAGACAAAAATCTGTGCATGGCAAGTGATGCACTCACTTGCCTTTTACTGCCCCAGTGCCAACATCCTGAGCAGGAGACAAGAGCCTGCACTAGGTGGGTGGATAGAAGGCACACGTTTTGGCAAGCGAGGATAGAGCTGACAGTAAAGGTAGAAAACTGCAAAAATAGCAGCAAAATTAGCTCCAAGTTTAAGCCTCTTCTACAAACGTCATAGTGCACATGTGGGGGAAGGTAGTTGGAATGCCAAGAGAGAGAATCCTTGCTCCTGTTAACACAGCAGCAACCAGGCAGGAGCTGGAAAGAGCCATTTAAACCTCCCCAAGTAGCTGTGTTGTAACACAGCAGGTAATTACTCATCTGCTCCTTTTCCACAGCCTGTGCAGGCTGCTGATACAAGAACTGCTCCACACAGCTTTCTCAGGGTTCCTTGGGTACCCTCCACGTCAGCCACAATTATCAGAGAGCTTCCTGCCTAAATCCTATCACACAAACACAAGGCTTCCCTCACTGCCACATCAAGCTCTCCACCTCCTTGCACCTCCAAATCCTTTCAGCCCTTGTTCTTGGCTCCTTCTCCAGAAGACATGACAGCCAAAGGTTCAAACTACTTCATCTTCCATAGTAACAAGAGGTGTCTTTTCTCTGGCCTCCCAAAATGCAAGCCAATATATGCGTGTAGACTGAGGTGGTTCTCCAAGCCCACCTGACCTTGGAACACAACTGATGCCAAGCACAGGCAACACCAGTTTGAATGGAAGGAAAGAAAGCCAAACAATAATCACTCTGATTAATTAAATACTAAATATGAAGCATACCTGAATTTTTAAAGGCTATCCCTGGACTTTGGCTGCAACTGAACTGATCTGAGGAACTGATGAGGTCTTGGTGATTCAACTCCAGCCCACATATCTCAAGTGCCCAAGTTGGTGTGGTGATGTGATGGAGCCAGGTGACTCATATGACTGGGAGGGCTCAGGCAGGACACCTTGGTGACCACTGTGACTCAGTCGTTGACATTGCTGTGTCACAGAGAATGGGTGGGCCCAGATGGGCAACAGGTCTCTCACTCTGCCCTGCACTGGTTGTAAAGATAAAGGTTTCAAGTACTCAAGTAATTCTTGAAAACAGGCATAGTTGTATTTTAGGTAAATACATGCATATGTAGAATCATAGAATAGTTTGGGTTGGAAGGGACCTTTAAAGATCATTTAGTTCCAACCCCCCTGCCATAGGCAGGGACACCTCCCACTACATCAGGATGCTCAGTGCCTTGTCCAGACTGGCCTTAAACACTCTCACTGTAAGGAATTTCTTATTTACATCTAGCCTGTATCTACCTTCTTCCAACTTATATCCATTATTCCTAGTCCTTCCACCAAATATCCTATTAAGATGTCCCACCCCAGCCTTTCTGTAGCCCCCTTCAGTTATTGGGAAGCTACTCTGAGATCCCCCCTGAGCCTTCTCTTCTCCAGGCTGAACAACCCCAACTCCTTCAGCCTGTCCTCATAAGGCAGCTGCTCCAGTCCTTTGATCATATTCATGGCCTCCTCTGGTCCTGCTCCAACAGCTCAATGTCCTTCTTACGTTGAGGATTCCAGAACTGGACACAATACTCCAGCTGGGGCCTCACCCAGAGGGGAACTAGATGATCTTTAAGGACAACCTTCCAACCCAAACCATTCTGTGATTCTGTGATCTTCTCCACTCTGCTGCCCAGCCTCACCAGTGGCCGTTTCACCCACCACAACGTAGAGATGCTGAAGAAAATGGCAGCCAGCTCCCAAAGCCAGCACCAAAAGAGAAAAGGAGCAAGCAAGGGCTGGGGCGAGCTGTGTGCTTCAGGGTGTACAAATGACTGTAAACAAACCCCAAATCCTTAAAAAAAAAAATCACAGAAAACAGGAACAAAGGGTGGGAGAAAGACCACAGAAGCAAGAGGGAGGCGGTGAGGAGAGGGGCTATTGATGTTTGAAAGGGCCTCTTTTAAAATGGAAGATAATGACACTGCAAAGTATTCTGAGCTTTTCAAAAGGCATAAATGACCAAACTGCCTCCTGACTCCCGAATTACATTATCCAGAAAGAACTTAATAGCGTGTTATTATCGCTTCTCCTCACTGACAGGATTTCGGCACTGAAAAGACAAGAAGTGCACTCAGAATGGCAGCTGCCTTCACCTCTGCCAGCCTCTGGACACAGCTCATTTTGGGTAAGCCTCCTGCCTGACATCTGGAAAAACTGCCTTTGTCACTGCCTCAGGGAGACAGGCTGGGTGGCCTGGATGGGAAAGCTTTGACCAGTGAGGATGGGGACCTACCCTGTGGAGGTGTCTCCAGCAGGTCATGGTGCCACCCATCCCAGCAAATACCTGTGAGGAGCAGCACAGATGGTGGCAGGTTTCCTACGTGTGCTGCAGCCACAGCTCTGCTAGCCTTCAGGATCAGCAAGGCAAGGAAAGGGTTGCAGGGATAAGCAAGAGCTAGAGAAAGAACAACCAACCTGTCCTGACATACCCAGGGACAACCTTTGGCATTTGCCATGTGTAGCTACTTTCTGCTACAACCAGCCCTGGAGATAGTTGTGCCAGTGATTTGCAGAGCTGGGCAGGCTGCTCTATGATATATGCATCTTCTATTGCTGAGTTTTCCTTTCAGCCTTATCAGCATGATGGATAGTTTAGGCACAGCAAAGTACAAGATAGTAATAACAATGGCCATGATGACTATTTTTCATATTTTCTTGAAGAGCAATACGAGACCACCAGGCTGCCTGTGTGTCACTTTGATTATTAGCTCCCATCTAGTAATTTCTTCTGTCTCTCAGCTTTATTAAAGTTAGAGGCACTGAAGGGCTGTAGGCTGAGAGGAGAGCAGGGGCTCCTGGAGCATCCACCCAAGGAAGATGCTCCCTTCCATCCACACTAAGCCCCAAGTTACAGACCTGCAAAACACCAGCAGTTAACCTACAGTTCAGTGCAGCCCTGAAGAGAAGAATTTGGGGGTGTCAGGGGATGAAAAACTCAACATGAGCCACCAGTGTGCGACTGCAGCCAAGAAGGCCAATCAAATCCTGGGTTGCATCAAGAGACGTGTGACCAGCAGGTCAAGGGAGGTGATTTTGCCCCTCTGCTTGGCTCTGGTAAGGTCCCACCTGGAGTTCTGTGTCCAGTTCTGGAGTCCTCAACATAAGAAGGACATTGAGCTGTTGGAGCAGGTCCAGAGGAGGCCACCAAGATGATCAAAGAGCTGGAGCAACTGCCTTATGAGGACAGGCTGAAGGAGTTGGGGTTGTTCAGCCTGGTGAAGAGAAGGCTCAGGGGGGACCTCAGAGTAGCTTCTCAATATCTGGGCACCCAAAGCAAGGACACAAGGGACAGACTCCCCAGGGACTGCTGTGGTCCTACAGAAATCAAGACTTTCAGCTGAGCCTGGAGGTGAGAGATAGCTCTTCGGTGCAGAGCAGAGAGCAGCCTTTCTACACTTCACTGCCTACATTAAAAGGGAAGTGATGAACAAGTTCAAAAGCCTTCCTTACACCTTTTGCTCTATCTCATGGCACCTTTCTCCAAGTTAGCAGAGGATCAGCAGCCCCTACCAGACCTGGATTTACACCAATGGCTGGGAACCTCTGAAGTATCCTTCTCACCTCCCAATTCAGCAGCACCAGTAAATTCCTCCTCCCAGAACAGAGCACAGCTCAAGTCTGCACCTCCCTTACCTCAGTGCTGCTTGCTTGCTCTGTGCCATTTGAAAGCTGTAATGGACTTTTCACCATCAGCTAGGACAACTACATCTCCTTGGAGAGATGGAGATGGCCATCTGGTGCAGGAGACAGCCAGCCCTAGCCTCTTCTTTCTAGAGAGGAGACAAAGAGGATGTAAATGCCTGTCCTCCCCCTTTCTAGCCACCTGGTTGTCAGGGGATGAAGTGGGCAGGTTGAGGGCTGAAACCTACCAGACATCCCTCTTTCTGCTCCCAACTGAATGCTGGGTGTCCTGGCACAACCCACTGTGTGTGATGGGACCCTGCATGCTCCATGACTCAGCAGCCTGCCCACACCTCTCAGGTACAGGGGGGAGAATGGTGCTGAGGGGACACAGACACACAGTAGTGGTGAGAGAAGTGCCCTGACAAGTAATGCATCACAAGTTAGCCCTGGTGACCCAAAGGGAGGCATCTGTGAGGGGAATGACTTTGTCATTGGCCAGGCTTCGTGCTGGTCATGGTTCATTTACTATGGGAAGCAGGGAGCAATTAATTTGGAAAGCTTCTGCACTGCGACTGCTTGAGCTTCATACACCCCTGAGATGGCAGAGGGCACCACACAGCCTTGATATGCAAATCTATAGTCTACCCACTTGTCATCATTAAAGTTTACTAAGTGTGCTAGGAAAGGACTGTGGTGTTCAGCCTGGACTGATGCTCTCTGGCTTTTTCTTCAGCTGGATATGAAAAATCATATTCACCTCATACCTTAAATCCTTTCAGTTTTGTACAGCAGCATCATTTACCCTGATTGCTCCTTTTTCCACCTTCACCAACCACTGATGGCTCCCCAGCCCTTCTGGGAGCACCAAGACCCTTCAGGATGGGAGATGCTATGAGGCTGCAGTGCAGGACTTCACATGACAGGAGCTAAAAGCTGCCTATCCATTTTGCATCTCTGGCCCCAGCTCTTACCTCCAGTTTGTCAGTCCTAAGAATGAGCTGGTGGGCCCAGGAGTTTGTTGCAAAGCCACTTGGTGCTTGTGCCAAACTTCAGGTTGCTCCTAGCTGAAGCCAAGCAGACAGCAGCTCACCTACCACCTGCAAGCTGAGCAGCCAAGGCTGGATTTGCTGGTGGTAAAAACATCAACACACGCAGGTTAGAAGGAGAGGCCAAGTGCACCCACCTAATCCGGGTTACCCATGTTTGACAACTGCAAATTGAGATGAGAAGTGTCTTTTCAAAACTCTTTTAACATGCTCACGTTTGAGATGTTTTCAGCTAAAAGGCAGGAATGTTAAAGGGTCAAATTGGATGTTTGCTTGTTCTTCCCTCAGGCAAAACCCCATTGATTGACTGTGGGAAGAGTAAATGCTGAGCACAACTAAGTGAGGAGTCCCAGTGCTAACAGTGAAACATGAAGCCTCCTGGCAGTTCCTCTCCCAAACACCCTGTGCTCTGACTGCTGTATGCTGCCAGTTATCACAGTATGAGGAGCTGCTGGTTCCCTACACAGTTTTGGAGTCAGAACCCCTCTCAGGCAGTGGGATAAGCAGTTCTGTGGCTGGATTTTTGGGGAAATGAAAGGACAAGCCTAGCCAAGAGTGGGCTGGGGGTTGGCAGTCAATGGAAATACCAGCTGCAAGGGAGCTTTTCCTCAACGTGGGATCCTCTGGAAAGGAGGGATACAACCAGGGTCTCACCCTGGTGTGAGCTTTCATGCACAAAGACCCAGACTCTGGTTGGTATATATCAGGACATAGATAGGCAAAACCACTTGAAGGGCAGCTATAGGACAAGGATATGCAGTTGGTGGCCATTGCTAGAGGATGCTTCATCCAGTACTGGATGAAGCAGGGCAATTTTCTGAGTGAAGCTTGTAACTCAACAAGACAGGCCCACCTACACTGGTGAGCTGACAAGCTTTAAGTGCCTAAGCAAGGCACTGATTCAGCCAGACTGCTCACATAAGCAAAGATTACTCAAGTACACGCTGCTGGACCAATACTCCAAGGCCCCTATGACTCCACATCAAGAGTCTCGTCACTGCAATTAATACCACTCCATTCCCTGACGCCATCACACCACTCAGAAGTTGGGGGAATCTCTGACCTGTCACTGCAGAGGTTGGGGACAAGCTCTGTGACAACATTCAGTCTCACCAGGGTTTCTTTTTTTTCCTCTTCACAAAGATGAGAGCGCACGTCACCCCTGCTGCTTCCCCCACTGTAGGAAGGGCTCAGAGATCTACCTCCAGGGTCAGGCAATTTACCACACAGGAGATGAAGAACTCATGTTCAGTAATTCCTCATCCACAACCCTACAAATCACACCCCACTCTGTGACAGTCCCAAGCCAGAGAACTGTGCCCAC
The DNA here is from genome assembly GCA_013400935.1 of Turnix velox. NCBI lineage: Eukaryota > Metazoa > Chordata > Aves > Charadriiformes > Turnicidae > Turnix > Turnix velox. The sequence goes on from VZTY01020418.1 coordinate 75,205, forward strand.
ACTCCTGTGCACGCACACAATTGCTGTCATGAGCCACATGTCCATAGTGACTAACTCCTCCTGCCCAAGCACACCAGCAGGCAGGTTATCTTTTCTGGATTATAAGACTTCCCTCTCCCACACAGACAGCAAGGAAATCGGTTCCTAAAGGAATGACACTCATAGTCACCCACACTCTGTCCCCTACTTCCCATAGAAATAGACTCACTACAAGGTGGGTTCTTGCACCCATTCAAGCTGTGAGGCTGCGTGCAAACTGGGAGAGCAGTCAGGCACAGCTTGATGGCCAAAAAATGATCCTCATCTTAGCAAGCTTGCTAGCATTTGAGGGACATTACCATCCTGTCCTCTGTGTCCCCATGAGAAAGCTGAAACAATGGAATAGTCAACCCCATCCACCCTTCCTGACTATAAGACTCCTTGGGGACAGCAGGGATGTCTCCTAGGATCCCAAATACATCTTGCACGAAGGGTGAGACTTCCTGATAACCACCCCTGTGGAATCAAAGTCAACAGACCTATCACTTGCACCACCAAGCAAGCAAGTAGGTTTTCTTCTGAGGTAGAAGCAGTGAAACATCACAGGCAATGACAAAATGCCCAGTGTGTGGCATGAGGGTGGTGATGTCTCCCAGATGTGCTGCAGCACACTCTCATAGGCAAGGAGGAGACAGGCTCAGCATGGATCTGGGTGGCCAAGAGCAGTGCATCCTCCCAACAGAATGACACCCAGTCCTCCATCCCATCTCAACAAACATTTGATACAGCATCAAAGGATCCAGATGTAGAACAAACCTCTCAAGGAAGAGCAAAAACCAAGATGCCATTTCATTTGGCTTGCAGTGAGTTAACAGCACTGCCTGCCATCACTTGCTCAGTGAAGAAATGGAAACAGGACTGAGGTTAGAGGCAAAATTGTCACCTCAAGTACACAGCCAGGCATCCCTCCCCCAAAGTCTGTGATAACAATGCATTTATTTAGCTGTGTGGCAGTACTGTACAGTACACACATACATTATCATCAGTTTCAGAGCCCTTAGTTATCATTCCTCCTGCCTTCTCTGAATTTCAGAAAAGAGGCAAGACCATTATCCCCTTCCCCTGTCTCACCTGCAAGGAAAACGGGCCAGGAAAACATCCAAACACAGACACCAGCTGACAGGATTGGAGATGCAGCTCAGAAAGTCCATCACTCTCACCATTGAGGCCCCTTGCCTTGGTGCTGGGAGAGGAAGCCTCAGTGCCAGCTCTCCACAAAGTCTCACTCCTCTGAGAAACTCTCTGCATACCTCAACAGAAATTACATCCAGGAGATTGCAAAAAAATAGTATAACCCCCCTACTGGATTTTAAAGGGATTACCACCTCTCTCTGAGGGTCTGAGAAATGTTTTGGGGCATTCTAGGCAGGGTTGTAATTCTCCTATATTCTGCAAGGTTGTTCAAGAAAGAGCCAAAGAAAGGCTTTTGCTTCCACTGCTCAAATGGGGAGTATCCCACACCTCCTTTTCCTAATTCATGAAACAGCAGAGCTCTGGTACCAGCTCCACCTCTCAGCACCACAGAGAAAGCTAATGCTGTAAGAGACAAGGACAGTGCAGTGCGTAACATGGAAAAAGACCCAGAAATAGCCCACAGAATAGACAGAAACAGACAGACACAGTCAGAATGTGCCGTGGAAAGCAGAGGGGAGGGAGAGAAGGGGGATAGGGAGGGAAGGAGGGCAGGCTCCTGGGCCTCTCCCACCAGTTCTTGTCAGAATGTGGCATGGTGCATCCGGCTCAGGAGAGCAATGACCCAGTTCCCCAGCCGGGACCCCTTCAGCCACAGGAAGAGTTCATACAAGTTGATCTGCCACAGGCTCAGGGCTTCTGTGAGAGAGATGTGGGCTCTCCTGTAAAGTGAGTGACTCTTGCTCCTCTGGTACCTAAAATGAGAGAAACAGGCACATTAGATCCAGCAAGAAGGAGCCTGTCTTTAGTACAGCTGACACCTCCCCAGAGAGGAGTGAGAATGTCCCTCGGGTGGAGAATGAGCAGCACAGGAGACTCCTGGGACTAGGGATTTTATCCAAATAATGTTCCTGAGCACCTGGGGACTGCCATGAGTCTGGGAGATGGCCTGTTCTCTGCCCACTGCACATAGTGACCCTGAGCCATGGCATCCTCTGCTTCTATGCCTTCAGCTAACAGGGATAAGAGTACAGCCCTAAAACCTTCCCTGGTAGTACACTCATAAGAGCCCAGCCATCCTGACACGTTCATTCCAAGACAAGTAATTCACTTATCTCTCTTTAGAAGCAGAGGTTAACTGGGCTTCATAGGTCCCTCATCAGCCAGAGATAAAACTTTTTTTTCTTCTGCAAGGAGGAGGAATCTGAAGCAGAAGTGCATTGACTCATAAGACTCAACAGATGGAAATCACTTTCACGACTCCTGTTCATGGGTTTTAAATATCAGCCTGAACTTCACAGGCAGCCCCAGCCCCTCAGACAGGATGCAGAGACTGGCAACAGATATTTCCTACCCACAAGCAGTTCCCAGTGGTGATGGCTCTAATGGGCAAGAAGCCCCTTTTCCTCCTTTGGAGGGACCAAACCCTAAACCTTCACCCTGAGGTCTCCAAAGGCATCCCTGGTTTCAGGGTGACAGACCTCTGTAGAGGCTGATGGGCATAAGAACAGCACAGACAGAGGCTGAGACATGTCATTGAGTAGGGCTAGAACTGGCAGATGTGATAATGAGAGGGACAGGTCCACTGCTAAGTGTAAGATGTCAAGTTAGGTCATGCCAAGGTCCTGTATGGGGGCCTTTATTGGCCTCAACTAGCCTGGCACCTCCTCCTTCTGCTCACAGGTCCAGGAGTTCCAGTTAATCACAGACCTGTGCCTTCAGTCCCTGCCCAAGCTAGACTAGAAAAATAATGCTCTGGGATCATGCTCTTCAATGAAGCCCCTTGACCTGGACATAAACTAATACTGGACTTCAACTCTTGACTTAATCCCAGCCTTGTCTGGTCACCATGGACCCAATCTACACATTGACTCTCTCATTTGAGCCTGGACTCGCCCTGTCACCACACTATTGTACTACGATATGAGCTTTTGGTTGGACCTGACCACCATCTCAGGGTGTCTCCTGCTCACCTTGCCCAGCTACTGTGGAACTGCCACCTGGCTGGTCTCCTAGCCCCAGGTTCCTCCCCTGGGACAAACCATCCCCTGTGATTCATGTCTGGTCTGTGGTGCTTGGAGAGGAGACTCACGTGGAAACAGCTCTGATGCAGCAGCGAGACATGTTGAGGAAGGAGCTGGCACTGGCCCGTGTGTGCAGGGCTGACTCAATCCCTCTCAGCAAGTCGTTGGTCTTCAGCAGCAGCAGCATCTGGCGGGGAACATTGTTGAGGAGCTGGGTGATCTGGGGTAGATAGGCAGCAGCGTTGGACCGGATCTCCACATCCTACAGCCAGACAGGTCATGTCACAGAAAAAGGAAGGAGAAGATGAGTATATGGGAAACCCAGGTCCAGATGCAGCTGAGATTTGGCAGGAGGAGATGGCAGCAACTCCAGTCCAGAAGCTAAAGAGTTCCGTGTCCCACTCTCTTGCAGACACCTGGCTGTCTCAAGCACAGCCACAGATCACTCTGCCTCCCAGTGAGATAAGGCCCTGTCCCCACCCTGGCAGGATTGATAGCTTCTCAGGAAAAAAAGAACTTGCTGCCATCTCAGTTCTCGGCCCCAGGCAGCCCACAGTAGCCATGTCTCACTGCTGCCCTTCCAAGTCCCACCCCTCCAGCCCCAATGCTGCCAGAGCTGCAGGCAACAAAGAACTGCTCATGAAGATGGAAGCATCCTGCAACAACAATCAGGCTGCTCCCAGACTTTCTGTCCCATCCAACTGATGGCTTTATAAAAGCAGTTTGTAAAGCCTAGCATAGTCCTCTGTCCTCAACACAACCCAGGAGATGTGAGAAAAGTTACACAGTTACGCATCACACTCACCCAAAAGGGGTGAAATCTGTCAGATTAAACGCCTGTAGACACACATCCCACCTGGCAGCAGCCAGTAGCAGAGAGTTAAGGAAAGAGTGTAAGACCAAGGCAGACACTGGGTGATCCTTAAAGTTCCTTGGTTTCTCAGATTCCAGCAACTACACAGCCCACACTAAGATCCCAGTGATAACTGATGGGCTACAGCCTGAGCCACTTGAGCTGGACCTCCCTTAAGCACGACCCACCCTAGCTTCCAAGACATTCAGCTCTCATCCTCTGCTTCTTTTAGACCTGAGAGTTTCTCATCCATCCTAGTGCACGTGGTGTGGAGCTGATTCTACATGTATTTTGTGTCTCTACATCTTTCTACAGAGGCCCTGATATGAATTAGCAAATCCAAACAGGAGTCCCTGAAGCATCTAAAATCTCCCAGATCCAGCAGGACGCATGCAGAGGGCAGTAAATGACTTCTTACAGGAAGGAGGCCTCCCTGAGGGCGAGGGAGAGGACAGTTCTTAAACCTTCTCACCTCTGGAATGAGGGCAGGATGACCTAAATTTCACAATAAGAGATCTCACACTCAATCTGGGAACTTCAGATTTGTGTAAGAACAGATTTACACAGATTGAATGTGCATGTTGTGCTGGTGAGAAATACACACAGGTCACACACCACCATGGCTGCTTTGCTGCTGACAAGTAAACCCTTGTGTTCTCCTGCCTCTGTCCTGACAAACCACACAAAAGCTTCAGCAAGGACATACTTGTGTCTCCTAAATGTCAACTGCTTTGTTCCGTTATTTGTTGGCAGAAAATACCTCCTCTTATTATCTCTCATCCCTTATCTCAGCCTTCATCACTACACAGCCTCCTTTGTTTTCCACACATAGGTTTTCTTTCCTCTGTCTTTTTATTTTTAGCTCCAGCTGCTTGTCCACATCACAGAAGAACCACATGATCTGTCATCATAATGTCATTTTCTGTCAAGAGCAAAGCCTGAGCGCAGAGGGAGGAAAAGAGCTGTGCCACAGGACCTGAGAAAAACCCTTTGGCTGCAGTTGCTGAGGCTGCTGCAGGATGCAGCAAAACACATAAAATCAGAGGGGATGAGGCCAGCAGCTGCCCTGAGCACTCAGCTGCCTGGCCTTGGCCTCAGGCAGACACAACTACACCTATGGAACCTCACACATTTGCCCAGCCTGCTGCTAAAACTCTCCAGTGATGTGACTCCCAGCCTCTCCAGATGCTCTGCATCAGCATTTCACTGGCCTGGCCACTAGATCTGGCTTTTCTCATCTTTAACCCCAAACTCATTAGCTGAAGGATTTGGGGTTGTTCAGCCTGGAGAAAAGAAGGCTCAGGGGGGACCTCATAGTGACTTATCAGTGCCTGAAGGGGGCTACAGAAAAGCTGGGGTAGGATTTTTTAATAGGGTCCAGGATGGCAGGACTAGGAGTAATAGATGTAGATTGGAAGATGGAATATTTAGGCTGGAGAGAAAAATCTAGTGGGAGGTGTCCCTGCCCATGGCAAGGGGTTTGGAACTAGATGATCTTGAAGGTCCCTTCCAAACCTTTCTATGAATTTACTTCTTGTCCTGTCTGCAGCAGTCTTTAAAGGATTGGAAAATCATTACTACAGCTCTTCTCAACCTGCACCTTTCTGGATTTTTTCTGCTCAACTTGCTCAGACTTACCTCACTTACCTCATCCTTGTCCTTGTAGCTTCCCACTGGACTCGACCCAGTTTCACAGAATCATAGAATGGTTTGGGTTGGAAGAGACCTTAAAGATCATGTAGTTCCAAACCCCTTGCCATGGGCAGGGACACCTCATCAAACCTTTCTCAAGATGTGGTGTCCCAGAATGGCCACAGCGCTACAGGTAAGATTTTATTTCAGGGGGGTTGCTTCTTTGCCTGACAATCTCATTCTGATACATCCTCAAGCACACCTTCTGGAGCTCTGTGCTGATGGTACCTGCCAATCTCAGGGCTTGGCTCTTGCTGTTGATAAAATCTTTCAAATTCACCTCTAAACTAAGGGCAAGCAGCAGCTCATTTCCTAATGCCACAGCAAATCTGCTCAGCTCCCCATTATCTGCTGCAGGATTATCTGCTCTCAGCATTAATTGTGTCATGTAAGCAAAGACAACAGAGTTGGCTCCACACATGCCACTCAACTCAGTGACAAAGTTCATTAGCCCACAAGAGGCTCCAGGCAGCTGCAGTTGCACCTCTGGCATAACCCTCACAAGCCAGTTGAGGATAAACATTGCTTATTACTCAGACTTAATAATGGCCTTGTAGTATTGGTGCCAGTTCTGTGCTCGTTCTCTTTGGTGCCTCTGAATTCTTATCTGGAGCTCTACAAATCATCAGATCTAGCCCAGATCTGCTAGAAAGTCACTATATTATTTCTGATATGCAAAAGATTAACTCAGGGAGGGAGCAATCAAATTACTGGGTAAGGGAGGGGGCAACATCATCCAAAGTATCTGACCTACTCATTGCTATGGATAATGGCAAGCCAGTGCAGCAAATTCTGCCACATCCATCAAAATGAAAAGCCAACCCAAAGGAATTTCTGGAAGGGAATTTCACTGGGCAATATTTTAATGCTACTTAAATTAATTTCATCCTCTCTGCCACATCTATGTGCAGACAAAAACACAGCACAGCATGCAACATGTTTCTAGTGACCATTGGCTGGATACAGCACTAATGTGCTCATCTCCAACAACAGCACAGATGGCAGGGGCTGCCACTTAAGGATGTTTCAGGTGTGCAAAGAGATGTGGGAAGGATCCCAGCATGTGTGGACAGCAAAGGGTGGAGAATAGAAGTGGCAATTTCCTAGATTTGTAGTGATTTAGTTGACAGGAACTGCAGTTAAGCAACCTTGACTCTGAGTTAATAGGTTTTCTGATTGGGAGGTAATTTCCAAGGGTTTTTAGGAATTTGTATCAGTGCTGATAGTCATTTACATGAATAGTGATGATGCATTATCCTTCTGATGTCTACTCACTAAGCCTTTATGTCTCCTCTACCTTAACCTATTCTCCTTGATGGTTCCCTGCACAACCACATTCAACTCTTTAAGAAAAGGGGGTAGTGAAACACTGGAGCAACTGCCTTATGAAGACAGGCTGAAGGAGTTGGGGTTGTTCAGCTTGGTGAAGAGAAGGCTCAGGGGGGACCTCAGAGTATCTTCTCAATACCCGAAGGGGGCTACAGAAAAGCAGGGGTAGGACTTCTTAATAGGATATGTGATGGGAGGACTGGGAATAATGGATGTAAATTGGAAGAGGGGAGATTCAGGCTGGATATAAGAAAGAAATTCTTTACAGTGAGGGCAGTGAAACACTTGAAGAGGGTGCCCAGAGAGGTTGTGGATGGCCCCTCTCTGGAGGTGATTAAGGCCAGGCAGACAAAGCACTGAGCAGTGCCTATGACAGGGGTTGGAACTCAGTCATCTTTAAAAGGTCCCTTCCAACCAGAACTATTCTATGATTCTGAAAGACAGATCTACAAACCCTTCCCTTGCCAAAACTGGAGAAGGCTCCACCATTTAAATATTTTACAAAATCTAAGCAGCCTATGACAGGTGAAACTGGGAAATTGAGCTCAGACACTATCAAACACATTGCAGAAGGATTTTTCTAGCTCAGCTATCAATGCAAAATTTGCTACAGAGCTGCCAGGGGGTTGCCTGGAACTACTGTGACACCACTGGGGCAAGTGGTTAGAGCAAAGGAAGGTGGCTGAGTAGGAGGAGGGACACACTCCAGACAGGGACACATAGGACCTACCTCACTGGCTGAGACTGGTGAGCGGTCGATGCCCCTGTTGACAGACTCCCAAGACCTGGCAGTGAGCATACAGGCAAAGAGAGGGTACAGATCCCCTGCCCCGAGGCGCCGGCTGTACTTCTGCACTCTCTTCATATCGGCTTTGATGAGGGCCTGCCACAGGCGGCAGTAGTCCATGCGGAATGAGTCGCTTAGCACCTGAGGAAGGAGACAGACAAGGACTAAAGAAGTCCGTGGTGCACAGGGAACTGGGGGAGAAATCCCTATCCCTCATCATAGAGGGAGAGGAAATCATAGAATTATAGGGTTGAAAGGTGCCTTCCAAGGCAGGTTGCTCAGAACCTCAGCAAGCCTGGCCTTGAACATCTCCAGGGATGGGGCTTCCACAGCCTCTCTGGGCAACCTCTTCTAGTGCTTCACCACCCTCATGGCAAAGAATTTCTTCCATGCCCTGCTTCTGTCTCAAACCACTGCCCCTCATCCTGTTCCTCCATGCCCTGGCAAACAACCCCTCCTCAGCTTTCCTGTAGCCCCTTCTCTCTGTAGCCTCCCTTCTCTGGGAGTCCACTGTGAGGTCTCCTTGGAATCCTTCTCTTCTCCAGGCTGAACAGCTCCAGCTCTCTCAGCCTATCGTCACAGCAGAGGGGGCTTCAGCCCTCACATCATCCTCATGGGCTCTTCTGGACCCTCTCCAATAGTTCCAAGTCCTTCTTAAGATGAGGGCTCCAGAGCTGGAGGCAGTAACTCCAGGTGGGGTCTCACCAGAGCAGAGCAATGGTTGGGGAGTTACAGGAAAAATGTATCCCACAGACTTAGGGTGGGCAAGGCTGCAGCTGGGTGTGCTCCTGCAGCCTCATAAGGCCCCGGAAGTCTTCTCCACAGCTACCCACCTGGTAGAGCCCATGGTCCAGGAGGATAATGTGAGCCTTGCCAGAGGCTGAACATTTCTTCACCAGCACATTTCCTGGGTGTGGGTCGCAGTGCACAAAGCCATTCACAAAGATCATTTCACTGTAGAGCTTGCCCAGGTTGCGAGAGATCTGTGAAGAGACAGAAAATAGCCACATGGGGTGTCTGCTGGGGTTGGGAGGTGGCACCTTTGTGCCAGCACTTCAAGGAGCAAGAGTCTGGTGTGTGTCCGTGTCCCTGTGCTGAACTCTGGGCACTCACACTGACTAATGCCCAGGCTGGCTGCTGGCATTTAACACAGGATGACCCAGGGCACTCAGGGAAGGATCCATTCAGGTGTCTGTGGGCTTTAGGGGTTATTTAGGGACACCTGCCTGGCTTAAAAAAGATAAAATACCCATAGGCAGGAATTAATTTTCTGGTAATAAAGAGCAAAGTGAGACAACAAACAGGATAGAAAGATTTACACAGGAAAGGCATGGAAATAGCTTCTGGGTGTGTCAGTGATGTCTTGGAGGTGTGTTTCCACCATGTGGAAATGTGTGCTTCCATCCATAGGTAGCAGCAGGGCCCAGTGGATAAAGGGCGAGAGGAGACTCAGCCTATCTGATTACCAGAATGAAAAGGGTTCCCTTCCTCTATCACACTGCCTCCCAGTTTCCCCACTTTTTTTCCTCAGACCCATGCTAATCTGATTTGTAATGTCTATAAAGATGAAGCAGCAGAGAAAGACTGTTTAAATCATCCTGCCACTGCTGTGTCCCTCCACACCAGTGCTCTTTATAGGGTTAAAAACTTCCTAGGAGCAAGAAAACATCTCCAAAACCCAGAATCAATCCTTTTCCCTACAGTAACACAGCAGCTTTACACTGGCATCCCACTGCTGGCCCTCCCTGCCATCAGAGAGCAGCGTGGTGCTCCACAGCACAGTGCTGAACAAGCAATTATGAAAAAATCATTACAAATTATTCCAAGCATGTCCCTAGACACACAGCATAAAGGAGTGAACAGTCAGCCAGCCTCATCAGCAGAGAGGGTAGAAGAGGAAATGGAGATCCTACCCATCAGCAGAGAGGGTAGAAGAGGAAATGGAGATCCTACCCATCAGCAGAGAGGGTAGAAGAGGAAATGGAGATCCTACCCATCAGCAGAGAGGGTAGAAGAGGAAATGGAGATCCTACCCATCAGCAGAGAGGGTAGAAGAGGAAATGGAGATCCTACCCATCAGCAGAGAGGGTAGAAGAGGAAATGGAGATCCTACCCACAAGCAGAGAAGGCAGAAGCCTGTCCTGCAGAAAACCACACACCCAGGGAAGGGCTTTCTGCATCCAGCTCTGAAATGTGGCCATCTCTGAGAAAAGCATTCTGAATGGTGCTTTATGGCTTCTAAGAAAGAGCAACACAACCTATGTAATTCAGTCAGGATATAGAAGATACACTACAGGGATTTATGGTATAAATAGTCTTTACTTTTGGGGGAAAAAAGAATTGCACAGTGTAAGAAATGGAGTTGTGCTGCACACTAAAGCATTTTTGCATATATCTGTTGACACACCTCTAAAATAGGCCAAAAATTAAATTAAGATATAAAGCACCAATCTGTAGACTTCTAAACAAGAAAGGAAGTAATATTTTTAGGGCTTACAGTGTTTATGTGAATAGCAACCCATCATTATAATTCAGACAAAAGGAGTCAATTTTCCTAGGGAAAAAAATTGGGGAAAAAAACCCATGAAATCTTTCCACACATTAATTCTGCAGAACTGTGGGCTTTTATTCTACCCTTATTGAGAGAACCATCAGATTAATAACATATGCAGAATTCACTTTGGAAGAATGCAGTTAGGAGAAATGAGGACATAAACAAGTGAGAAGCTTCACTCAGGACAAGAGATAAATTCAGGATGTGTTTGGGCTGTGTGAGACCTCAGGTTGAAGGTGCATCACAAATTAGACAAAAGGTTGCTGTGATTTACTGAAGCAAAGACCAAAGTAAAGGCACAAGCATTTTGTTGTGACATGGAGAGGTCACCCGTCCTCTCCCTGCTTATCACCCAACAAAACAGGCTCCTTTTCATTACCTGGGTTCCCCAGCATTGCTGTGCTGCACAGTGTAAAAAAAAATAATCATCACCTTCAGAATCCTGCATTCACTTCCAGACACCTCATTAAAAGGCAGCTGCAGATGACAGAGTGAGTTCAGAGAAAGCAAATAAATGAGCAGGTTTGCAGGAGGAATTTACTTGGGGAAAAAAAAAAAAAAAAAAAAGACCAGAAGAGCTGAAGATTCCCAGGTTGGCCAAAGAATGGCAAAGGAGGGGTGGTCTACCAATGTTAGAAAGTTGGAATAGCAAGGAACCAGAAGCACTTGTAGCACTGCAAGAAATCCTACTAGGCAGAATGGGGGATAATCAAGAATGGCATCATTCAGCTATAATACGTAAGAAAAAAAACCCTGTTAGGCAGCAAGCAAATTGGTCTTTGTATGTCACAATGACACCAGACTGCAGCTCTGGTCAGAGTGATGTCCTTACCCATTGCCAGAAGGTGTGTTATTGCCCCAAAAGAAGTTTAATTTGTCTGTTTGTGCTGCAGCAGAACACAAAAATTGCAGCCACCAAGTGAGCCTGTGGCCTCACCAGTCAGTGTAAATAGCTACCTGCCATCACCACATGATGTGACACGACCATGACACTGTGTCAGGCAAAGGGCACATTTTCAGCCCAGTGTTTTCCTTTCTGAAAAATCTACAGCAGAGGAATAAGCAGAGAGCAGACAACAAAATCAAGAGTCAACAGTATGGGGGAAAAAAAAAAAAAAAAGAAAAAAAAAGAGAGATACATGTATAATAGCCAAACCCAGAGTAATTTTTTAAGTACACCAGTTCCTGTATGTAACTCTCCTCTAAGTAGAGGAGAGTTACAGACACCTCACGCAGAAACCTGACAATAACAAGACCCTGCAAAGTCCATCTCACAAATTAATATCTTCACAAACATCCCTACTCAATAATTAGCAAAACTTTCAGGAAGGAAAGAATGAGTGTAAATTTAAGCCTATAGTTCTCCTACAGTAAAATGATGGCACAGATAGATATGATTGTGGGTAGCTTCAGTTTAACAAATCAGCCTGGTTTATTCAGGAAAAGTCACTGATACTTTTATGGCCTCAGCAAGCTGGAGTGGCCCTGGATCCATGTCTTCAACTGCCATGAAGAAGAAAGTAAAATAAAAATATCCAGTGACCTGGTCCTGCAAAGCTGATCTCACTGCCTGCCCCACTAAGTACTAGATGAAACTGCCTGATAGGGCATCATCCCTTTCTGTTCCCCCTCCATCTGTGACTGTCTCTTTAGATCAGGAGCAGATACCAGTCTCTGGCCTTAATTTGGCTGTAATATTTGCCAATTATTTTAAGAGATGGCGACACTAACTTCTATTGATCTCATTAAAAGTAAAGGTCGTGGTGCAGCTCATTTCTCAGGACTCAATATTACCTCCTCGGGCCAAAATAATAGCATTGATTTTGGAACCTTAATCGAAGGTTAATTGCATTGAAGAGCATATTGGGTTTTTGCTTGCCTTCATTGTTGTTATTACAGCCATCATCTAAGGGCTTGCTTAATCCTGCCAGGGCAATCCTGCCCAATTAAACTGGTGTCAAATTAGCAGAGGGTGTGGATGGAGAACAGCCACATTTTGGAGCCTGCTCTGTGTCTCTGCTCTGTAAGAGCTCTGGTCCACAGCAGAGTAAGATGGTTACACACAAGAGATCCAATTTCACACTCTGCCCTCTGTGATCCAGTTGTGAGGATGAAAACAACACAGTGCTCCCAGTATATGCTGACCTGGCATCACAGCAAAGTGATGCCTGGACATACATGATGCTATTAAGATAAAGGAATAGTTTTTAGGACTCCCAGAGGGCCCTGTACTCTGCTGGGGGCTGAGGAAGTTATTTTCCTGCTCACTGCTCCATCTTCCTTGGCATTTATGTGGGGAGAAATACTGACTCATCCACCCAGTGAACAGAGGGACTAACTTGATAAATTCCTACAGATTATGAAAAGGACACTGGTAGAAAAGACTAGTCATAGTTTATTTAATTGTCAGACCAAAAATGGCTACAGAGATCATTTTCCCTAGGCTTTAAATGGGTTTCTATCTTCTTGGATTTAATGTAAAGCATCTTACTGAGATTTAAGCAACTGATTGCCTCTGATTCTTAAGACTGACTTTCAGTAAGAAAACAGGGTTGTGAGTAATTCATCTCTTCCACCTGGTGTCTTTGGAAAGCTCAGAAGTTGGAAAAGCTGGACATGACCAGTGCCTTTTTAATTCTCATTCAGTTTCAGACAAGAGGAAGTGTAGGAGTATCTGCAAGGTAACCTTTCTCCAGGATAAATGAGCAGGTGCAAAGAGCAAGAACAGCCAGAAAGTGTTCTTCTCCATGCTCCATTTCATTTAACACTTCAGTGTTATAAGCACAAATACTTGAGATATGAAAGGTTTCCATACTTGCACTGACAAAGGGATCCCACACAGGGAAATCCCACTCACTACTCCAAGGCAGTGGCTCCTGACTTTTGTCAGAAGGGGAAATCTCACACTGAAAGAGTATTTCCAGTTGCAAAGCTGTCAGCCATGAGAAGTTAGCAGAACTCTCCATCAAGCTAAGAAATGCCGTTCCAGTTTAGAACCCATTTAGTAACAGAAGGAAGCAAAAAGCCACAGTAGGATGGGGTGACAGATGGCTATAATTGTGTACAGTAGCTCATCTTAAGCACCTTGGCTGTTTGCTTTCTCCTCTTAGCTGGACAAAAATGCTCCCCCAACTTCTGAATCATCCACAGCTCATGACCAGGCTCTCGGTGAACTGAAGTACATGGCATCATTTCCTTTCCCTGACTCAAGCCCAAGTCAGGGCAATCACAGGGGACTCTCAACTTGGCTGTCTGAGCTGGCTGGTTAGTTGGAGGCGAGACAACACATGCGAAAGCATCTGTAACTTCCAAAGATCCTACAGCCTGCTGACCTCTGCAGAAACAGATAGAGCATCCATGGGAAGGGACAGGGAAGACCCACATTGCAGACCAGAGATAATGCTAAGACTTGTCCACAGAAGAAGGTCCCTCTACTGAATCAGGTCAAACCAGGATGAGTGAAAAGGACCATTTGTGCCATGTGGGATCTTTTAAAGAAATCCATGCAGCCTTGATACCTTTTACTTCTCTTCTGCAGACAGAATGCTAAGTCAATGCCTGAAGGGGGCTACAGAAAGGGTGGGGTAGGATTTTTTAATAGGATACGGAATGGAAGGACTAAAATAATGGATGTACATTGAAAGAGGGGAGATTCAGGCTAGATGCAAGAATCTTTAAGGTGAGGGTGGTGAAACATTGGAATAGGTTGCCCAGAGAGGCTGTGGATGCCCCCTCTCTGGAGGTGTTTAAGGACAGGCTGGACAATGCACTGAGCAGCCTGATCTAGTGGGAGGTGTCCCTGCCTATGGCAAGGGGGTTGGAACTTGAGGATCTTTAAAGGTCCCTTCCAATCCAAGCTATTCTATGATTCTATCTTGAGACCTCCTCAGTCTACTTTTTCTCTCTCTCTCTCCTGCTTTAGCCACTACCAAATGTATATTCCCAACCAAGACAGTAAATGCTCTTGTACCTTGAAACAGGAACAGGCAGGTTTCTGCAGGCTGCTCCTGTTAACCCTTACGTGGCCTGGTCTTCCCTCAAAATTCATGTCAGCTGATTTCTTGGTAACTCCTATCTCCAGGCTTCCCTCCCACTGTTAATATCCTATCTGCATGCTCATCCTCAGCTACACTTGCAGGAGAATAAGTAACTGTTCCACAGGAAGATATTTCAGTGTTTGCACTTGTCTTTAGAAATCAAAGCCTTCTCTGATTAAATGCCATTACAATCCAGCGCTTGGACGGATCCAGAGAGATTAATGTGCTTTTGGGCAACTTTAATGATAATCCTGCTACAGATGGTATTAAGTAAATGTCAGTAACCTGGTTTGAAGGGAGCTTTCACCTCAGGGATCTTTCCCATTTAGAGGAGAGAGGCTCAGCTTGCTTTTTAAGGCTGCATAGTCACACTAGAGAAATCTGCTTAGTGAAACTCCTCTCCCTCCACCCAGTGAAACAAAATGGAGTGAGATGAGAGAAGAGGTTGATAAATAGATGGGACATGATTTATATGGAGTTAATGCACCTCCTGAAAGCCACAACTGCTGTCTATTCTAAGACATGTCAATAGTTTTGAAACCTGGGTTACCACCAGCTCCTGATGCTCCTTTCAGGGTCTGCTGCCTTTTGCTTGCTTCACCACTCTATGCAGGTCTTCACCCAGGGCAGCAGCAGCTGATAAGGGACCTTGGTTCTGTCCCCATCTGCTGCATCCTGCCAGAGAAGTTTGGGATATGCACTGCTCCCACATCATCTTACTGTAGCCCTTAATAACAAGCCTCATTCCCTACCTCATGATCCTGACAGGCTCAGTGTCCCCTCCTTTCTACTGTAGCTGTAATGGCAATCAGTAAAAGTTAATCACTAATTTCAGGGGGTGGGGAGAGAAAAGGAAGAAATAACAGCTTAATGCAGAGACAGAGTTTGCAGAAACTCAGTCCCACCACTGAGTAACATCCCACACCTGACAGATTGCCAGAAACCTCTAAGGCTTATCCTCTGCAGCAGAAGCCTGTTGACAACTTTTTTAAGCAATTACATCTTAGCCATCATTTAGAGACCAGATCAGAACCAGCAAAATATGTAGTTTCATTGCTCCATGGAAACTTCTGTGCCAAGATGTCAGCAATAAACCTTCCCAAAGGCACAGATGAACAAGAAATTAACTGAATTTTCATCCTAAATCTCCCATATCACAAGTAAAAACCACTGCACATTATAAAATCTGAAATTAGCTGCTTCTCCACTTGATTTTAGCAGATACAAGCAGCAAAATAGCCCTGCTTCTATGGGATAGGGATATCTTATCCCTAGGAAATCACTGAAGTCAGACTTTCCCACCCTGACAGGCTGGAAAAAGTTATGCAAGATTACAAAGAATGCTTTTCCAGACAACTTTGCTGTATATCCAGCAGTCTGAGAAAATTCAAACAAGCAACTCAAGTCCCAGGGAGCTACACCATGCTAGCTACCTCAATATCAGAATAGATCTGCTGTCTAACAACTGTGAGGAAGCTCAACTCAAAATCTAAACATACATTGCTCAAGAGTCCTCCTGCTAATTCATCAAAACCAGCCTGATTGACTGTCTCAAGACTCAAGGAATATTCTCAGTTCCATCTTAGCACTGTGGGCTAGATTTGATTTCTGCCTTTATAGAAGAAGAAACAGATCAGATAAATTCACTCAAAGAATCAAGTCTCTTGCTTTTAACCAGCTCACTTGTCCAGATGAATGGACAAGGCTTTAAGAAAACCAATCTTGAAAGCCAAGTCCATGTGTTACCACATTCTCACACTATGGGGCTCTTTGAAGACCACCAGATGCATCACTGGGGCACTGACCTTGGGAAATACAAAGAAAACTCGTAAGAACAGAAGAGACACAGAAGGAACTGTTTCCAGTTCTGATTATCTGATAATGACCTCTGTGATGCCCTGATGAGAGAGAGGAGGAAAACCAGAGACCCAAAAAGCTCCAAATTTTTCCCAATTCAGAGATGGCTGAAGAGCTACCTCATTGACATTGATGCCATTCCTCTCCATGTAGGCCCTGTCGTTCACCTGGCCCCCCTCCATAAACTCCATTAGAAGGACACGCTTTGTTGAGAGCTCCCAATAGATCCTGGGGACCTGAAACAGAACAGATGGGTTACATCAAACAACAGGCTAGAGAAGCAAGGAGAATATATCACAAGCTTCTCACAAATGGGGTAAAACTCGAACAGGCTGAAGTGAAGACTTCGTTTTTCCTAAGCACAAGAGAGAAGAATCCATCTACTGACTTCTTCCCCAGGACAGCAGCAAAATATGCAAGGAGAACACATCAACCCAGTGGCAGCAAAATCTGTCCTCATGAGACATTTCTGGCCACACTCTACATAATTTTGATGTTCTTCAACTCCCACTGATGTCCAAAAGCTTTGTTATCTGCTCTGTGGCTCCACTGGCTGGGCTGTTTGACTAGTACTCATCGCCATCTTCTGATTCATCTACCCAGCTCCTCTAGAAAGGAACTGCATCTCGTTTGCTACGCACAGGGCCCACTTATGCAGCTCTAAAAATCACAAGCCATCGTCATAAATTGTATCTTTGTGGTGTCCCTTGGAACACAAATGCCTTTGAGCTGACAAGCCCTGCGTACTTTGGCCATCTGCAATTGAACTGGGAGAAAAATCAAGTGTCACAAATAAGAGGCTTGTCACAGAAATCCTGGGAGACCCTTAACTATCTTATTGCCAGCGTGACATGGTAACAAGTGTAAAATGTCAAAGCACTTTTCATTCAATCTGCAGTAAATCAAGCTGAGTGAGGTACCAGTAAGAGCCTTGGTGTCACCCAGGGATTGCAGTGACGCAGACAGCACTCAGGCTGCCTCCCCATTTTCCAGCTTCTCTCTCAAGTCAAATTCTTCCCATGACAAAGCCCCAACTGTCAGGAGTCCTTGTGTTGAAGTTCCCTTTGGATATTCCTCATGTCACTGTGCTGATCAATCTTCCAAGCTGTCTGAATTTGTCTCTGCCACATGGGTGAAGCCACAGAGGTACTTTTTGCCAAAGATATAAGGGAGCTCCACTCATTCTCATCATTGTACCCCAGTACAGAGAGCTAGGTTTTGAATCCAATAAAGAGAAACCCAACTGTGCAGCCTCCTCTCCTCACCCACCTGTGGCCTCAGGACCCTCCCACTACAAGGATCCAACACCTTAGGGCAGGACCACAAGAGGCAAGACAGAGGTGTTGTTCATCTAGTGCAACCAATGTCAGGGGAACCAGCCAGGCCACTGGAGCTCATCCTGAACAAGCCACATCCATTTTGCACTCTGCTTATAACTTCTGACAGTGTCTCAGTCCCTCACAAACTGCCTCCCCCACTGTTCCTATCCTAGAGTGATCACTTCCTCAATGTCACCTACTTCTAACCACTTTAAAGACTCTGCTGAGTAATTCCAATGTGCCCCATTCTCTCCACACAATACTCCTGGCGTACTTTAAAAGTTAGCTTTGTGGAGAGTTTGATGTCAGAGATCCACTGCTGGCAAGGAGAACTCAGTTCCCAACAGCCTTCCCAGCTTCTTTGGGTGTTCATCCTTTGCAGTCAGACTGGTGGCAAAGGAAACCAGCTCCAGGATTATTAGTTCCCCAGCACATCCAGCTCACTGATCCCCTCTGCCTTAGATCATTTCAGATGACAGTCATTCTTGTCTCCACATTCACAGGGGCAAGTCAGGGGGCTTTTAAAAAGCACCATCCATGCTCTCAGAGATGCCTCTCTCACTTGCAACCAAGTTCTTCAGTGATTTTTTTTAATTGCTTGCAGATGTTTGACTGTAATGCTGGTGCATGGAATCAATTTATTCCTGGGTTTAAAAGCTCAAGCAGGTTCACAGCACAAATATCTACTTCTCAGCTTCATAGCAAGTCTAGGAAAATTAATGACATGGGAGCACAATTCTTCTGTTGCCTCTGGGTGATGAACACGTCTCTGAATTGGCAGGTCAGAGCACAGGATGCTTTATTCAGCCATCTCAAGCTATTTCTTTTTGTTACACACTGATATTATGATAGCTCCTTAACCCTGTGAGGAGGTGATTGGCCATCTCCATGGGGATTTACTTCAGTTTCCTAGTTACAGCTGCAGCTCTCCAAGATGCATTACTTCTGATAAGTGCCCACTCAGCAAAATAATTCGTGTTTGGCCTTCTCTATCCTGGTGGCTTTTACTTACCTGTGTCTATGGGTTCCGTAAGTATCACCCCAAAAACAGCATGTCTCAGAGCAGTTTCTGGTCTGTATCAGCTAAGCTATTTAGGATGAACAACACAGGAAGACTCAAGTCCATCCTTTTTCTGTATGGTTCCTCCAGGTGATGAATTAGGTACATAAGATGCATAAAGAAAGACTATTAATGCACACACAAACACAAAAATCTGTTCTCTCACCTTCAGGAAGTCAAAGTTCTTGAGCATATGAGCAACCTTCTCAGCATTCCTGCCTTCATTGAGGAAATCCAACTCCAAGGGCAGATTCTTCTTCGCTTCTTCCACCAGCCACATGAACTCAAAATCTGGGAAGATCTGCTTCACAACCAAGAGGAGAATCTGAGAAAAAGGACAGAGACAATCAGCTGCATCCTGGCTTCAAAGCCACACAGCTACACACAGTGCTGTTCTGATAGGATCACACCATCTAACTTCAATAGGCAAAACCACCCAGCAACCCAAGTGCTTGTAGGGTTTCTGCATCATAACAAAAAAAAGACTTGGGTGTCCTGTTCATAATACACAAAATTTTGGTTTGCCCTTCCCTGCAGGCACATCTAGGAGTTAAATGATGGCACAGACACCAAAGGGAGCCCAGTTGCCTGCTGCCTAGAAGAGAGAGAACAAAGCCCTGGAGTAGAGACCATATGGCCTGATGTCACCAAGTGCATGGCACACGAGTGGCTCTCTTCTGAGAGTCACAGCCCTCAGACAATGCAGAAGAGGAAGATCTGTCAAGGTCCCTCTGGATGGCATCCCTTCCCTCTGTTGTGTCAACTGCATAAATAAATATATGAAGTGTCACTGCTCCTGTTCAGCAGTGTGAAAACATTTGTTCTCCACCCCTCTCTCTCCTTCTCTTATCTAAATGTCAGTTCCAAACTCAATGTTCCTTTAAAAATGTAATCACCAGGTTCCAGACACTATTGAATGATTTTTCTACTGTTATACCTGGAGGCATAAATCCTTTCAAATTTATGTCACCCAAATGAAATATAACCAGTGATCTTCATAAATGTACACAGTAACTTCACAGGGGCTGCAGGACTATTTCACTGAGAAAATTCATGCTTTGTTTTTTGCTTTCTTTAAATGCTCTTTCAAATCAATTTGCCAACTTGACCATCAGCAGGGACCAGACTTAACAAGTATTTTGGCCTATCCCTTTCCTGACATCTGTCTAACATGTTGTCTTGAAATAAGTATTGATATAAGAAGAACAGGGAAGTATCTCTCACTGGATTTATCAGATGCTGTACTGATTCTTAAAGAGTCAGCACTGACACTCTGAAGCCTCAAGTGAATTTTGTCATGCTCCATCTAGCTTTTCCCATTCAGATTCTTTCCCACCAGCCTCTAAATAATATCCATCAATATTTAAATCAAACTCCTACCTAGCTGCAATAACTGTCTGATTCTTAAAGGACCAGAACCTCTGTACATACAATCTGACTTTTGGTGCAGCCTACACAGAAACAGTCCCACACAGGGATATGATGCATGTAAGCTAACACTCCACAAGAGACTGTTTTAAGAGCAAGACTGCACGTGTCATGCGAGCTACTTCCCCATAGATGTGTGGATGACAAACTAGACTGTCTGGAGAGGAAGAAGAATACTAAATTGCCAAGAAGAAAGACAGTTTCAAGCTTCCCAGAAAGATTAATCTGAAACCAGATAAGACAGGCATCATTCTGAAGGTATTTGTTTAAATTTCTATTACCAGTATAACCAGCAATTATAGCAACACAGTGTGAGAGGGTTTTTTTTCCTGTGATTTCCACTGTTGAAAGTGTAAATACCCCAAAGTGGATGTAGGTCTTGACTCATTCATACAGAATCCTCCCTTCAATGGGCTACACTTAAACTGGGAGAAAGAACAGCAATGTACTGGGAACATGAGTGACATCCAGGGGAGGAAGAGGAGACAGGCATTAAAACTTGTTTCCCTGGTTGAATTCCTCATCTGTGTGTCTGCCCCTGTTAGGTGACACTCTCCACATTTCAGTGGTCTATAGTTTCTATTTACAGCATGAATCAGCACAGTATTAAGGAGACCAGGAAACAAAACTGAACCCCAACAACCTCAGCCACTGTTGAATCCACACTTGAATTCAACTGAAAAAAAATATGGAATTTTTTTTCTTAGCCACACAGTCCTAATTTCACAGGGAACTGAGAACAGTTTAATCAATCAGTCAATGAGCCACTGTTGAATCCACACTTGAATTCAACTGAAAAAAAATATGGAATTTTTTTTCTTAGCCACACAGTCCTAATTTCACAGGGAACTGAGAACAGTTTAATCAATCAGTCAATGAGCCACTGTTGAATCCACACTTGAATTCAACTGAAAAAAAATATGGAATTTTTTTTCTTAGCCACACAGTCCTAATTTCACAGGGAACTGAGAACAGTTTAATCAATCAGTCAATGAGCACATAAGCCACAGCTTTTAAAACTCACATGAGCTTACTCTAGCATCTTCCATGCTTACATGGTCTTCTGCCCTTCTTCATTCCTACCCTCCTGTCCAGACTCTCCATCTAAGCACCCACACTGCAATCCTCACCAACTTTCTATGTTATCCCTGCAAGACCGTATTTCTCCCTCTGGAGGTTTCAAAGCCACAGGATGGTGGTGTTATCCTTGTTTACACCATGAGTGAATCAGGCACTCCCATGTTTCAACAGCAGTTGTTCTGCAAGTCAGAATCAACAGAAAGTCTTACCTCCATGAGCAAAATATCCTTGGAGCTCTGAGCTTGCACCTTTGGGTGCTGGATTTTCACTGCCACTGTTCTTCCATCCTGCAGCACTGCCTTGTGCACTTGGGCTAGTGATGCTGCTCCCAAGGGAGTGTCCTCAAAACTCACAAAGAGCTCTTTTATCTGTTGGAAGAAGAGAAACAGGCATCAACTTAGGGTGACAGAGACTATCCTAATGTCCTATCCACAGGCTAGAGAAAGCATGTACCAAAATTGAGCATGCTCAGCCCTTTCAACCTTCCTTTGGGCTCTGCCTCAGCCCAGTGAGACATGCCAAGCAGGGGAGTGCCCTGGACACACTTTGCTTATGGAAAGCTGTGGCAGAGTCCCAGTAGCACATTTCATCTATGTCCAGAAAGCACATGAGAAGCTCCTCAAGGCTGTTCTGAGAGTGCGTTGGAGCAATTAGTGGGTGCAGAAGCCAACAACAGTCCCATTTCTCCTACAGATTTTTAAAACCTCTCCCCATCATACCCTGAAACCTGACAGTGTGTATTCACATGTGTTACAGCAGAATCAGCTCACTAGGTGAAAGAAGATCAGGACCAGTGGTAAGGACTGGATTCAGGGCAGAAGGACAAAATTTGCAGTTTGTGCCTTTGAGGACTTGGCCTGAAAATATGTTAAAACACATTTTATGTGATGGACCTTCTCACACTTCCATTACAAGCAACCAGTCCTCTCAGCCCAGAAAAAGCACCAAGTAGGAACAGCAAAGCACTTTGTGGGCAGGAGAAGAAATTATCAGCACCTACTCTGGACTAGATTGTCAGGAAAGCTGCAGATGAAGAAGCAGATTTATCATGGGGATGTCCAAACAGCACAATCCCACACAGCTGTGGGTGAAGCAATAGGAGATGGGCAAAAGCACTCTGCTAGAGACCACTAGTGGAAAAACTACCACTATAGCAGTGTGATTTTTAGCCTGGGTGGTTAGCCGTATCCCTTTACACAATTAATTAGCTCAGAGGGAGCACCAACATGGATGCGTGGCTTCATCTAATGCCAGTTTGTGTCCTGCTTTGTAGCCCAGGCCTCAAACAAGCTCCAAGGTATCCAGAAGCCAGTAAAGGCAACCTGACCCACCATTTCCACAGGCTGGACTGATTCTGGGTGAGCAGTTGAGAAGCCTGTAATTTATGCAGTAACAAAAAAGAAATTATGTCAGTGCATTTCTATAACCTGCTTTTTAAAGGGTAATTAAAGATGGGAGCTGCAGTGAGCTAGTAATTAAATATGAATAAAGACCTTCTAAGCAAAGTCTTCATGCAAAATGTTAAACGAGTATTCTTTTTGCTGACAAGGAAGAAAAATACTATACAAGGAGCAGCCTGTTCCCTCCTGCAGCTGCCAGAGAGTGAGCCCCCTCCCACACCATCCTACCCTACTCTCCTAGCCCTTTCCACAGAAAACTGTTGCTAGCAAAAAAAAAAGTGGAGCATTTGCAGCAGTTAGATTCCAACAGACTCTGCTGCCTCCAGTAACTCACTAGGAAAGCACATCTATTTATTAAATTCCCTGTGGCCCTGGTGCCAAACACAAGTGCATTTAACAACAACTAGTTACATGTTTTTTAATTAAGCAGCTCCATAATTCAAACCTATTGACATCAGTGTCTCAAAACAAAATAAAAGGTTCGTCCCTCTTTCCCTCCTGCCTTTTCTCCTTTATTTCTGGAGCCAGATTCTCATTTCAGATTAGTGTAAGGAAAGAAGCATCTATGGGATGACAGAAGCGACTTTTACCTTTATGTGAAGTCTGTTAATCAGTTGAGGAGAGGACCTGATAAGAGACTTAAGATGGCCAGGAGCATGTTTGGCTACGAGATCCCATAAGGAAGGAAAAATAGCAAACAGAACTCAACACATGAGGTCAAGCTGGGGCTTCCTTCAACTCATTATTCTGCACACTCACATTCAAGGGATACACTTCGCAGAGTAGCGGCCAATATTACTGTCACAAGGGTGGTAACATCCTCCAAAGGTTAAAGCACAGAATTAGGAGTTCACTGGCCTGAATCCAGCAAGGTACATCTATATTAAGACTATATATAAATTGGATATTATTCCATCTGCTCTGGATTTCAAAAAGCTTTTAATTGCCTGCACTGCCCATCCCACCACTTCCACCAGCATGCAGGATAGGAAAAGAAGCTGTACATATTCCCTCTTGCATACCTTGCTTTTATGTAACTTAAGTTCTCTAAGGAAACACCATCTCAAGAAATCTCCATCTAGGAGTTGTTCTGGGCCCAAGGATTTAATTTAAAAATCTGCAACTTAAGACACAAAAGCCAGGCTGGCAGCTTTATGTGTCAGAGCCAGCCTAGTAGCCCTACTGCAATTCAAGGGGGAATTTGGGGGACACCTACAGGCTGAAGGGGAGGGCAGCAAAGCAAGGGACCAGAACAAGGGTAGAGAATTGACAGCTCCTCCAGGAGCAGGAGGGAAGAGCTGTGCACATGGGGGAGGGAAAGGATCCCAGCCAGGCCATTACATATGCAGGTGTGAGGCTGAGATAAAGCAGCAGCACAATTACTGCTGGGCTCCGGGACCCCCTACTTAGCAAATCACCCTCATTCATTTATGAAATTATCCTTCCACAGCTTGCTGGAGGCTCTGATGTGGATTGCATGTCCCAGGCCAGCAAAAAAAAAAAAAAAGAAGCTGAGCGACATGGAAGCAGAGGTGAGCCATGCTCCCAAGCTCCAAGCAGGGAGTGGGCTCATTCCCCAGAAAAGCAGCTGGACCTTTTTTTGTGCAGGCAGGGAGTTCTTGGAGCTGGCTGCAGGTTCTAACTGCTCACAAGCACCCAGCTAGTTAAGCAGCCTTGACAAAAACTTCCCAAGATAGATAGTTACCATGCAAAGGTCTGGGACAGTCTCAGAGCCCACCAAGCAGGATACTTAAGGAACTCAGGTTTCTTTCAGGCCTCAGCTGGTCTTAAACTGGCATCCATAACCTCGGCAAGAGATAGAAAGGGGCCTTAAAGATCATCTAGTTCCACCCCCCTGCCATAGGCAAGGACACCTCCCACTAGATCAGGCTGCTCAGTGCCTCATCCAGCCTGGATAGACATTAATGAGGTCACCCCTCAGTCTCCTCCAAGCTAAAGAGACCCAGCTCCCTCAGCTGTTCCTCAGAAGGAAGATGCTCCAATCCCTGCAAGACCAGAGTTACCTTGGAGTAGAATGATCTACTTTCCAGGTAGCAAATGAAGGGGTTTTTTTCCATTGTCCCAGCCTTCCCATCCCCTCCACAAAAACAACATGTCACAGTGTTGCTCTGAGAATTATTAAGACAGCAAAAAACTGAAAGATTAGATTTATCACAGCAGACAGTGGATTATGAAGAATAATTCATCAAATGTCAGAACAAACAGCCCACAATTTATAGGAGGCTTTGTTGAGTCAGTGAAATCTGACTGGACTTCTCCTCCACCTAATGAATGCCAAGCCTAATTGATGGTTCCTAAACGCATCTGTCAAGTACATATATTTATTAACTCCATATTTTTGATATTGGAGGTATCTACAGAACAGTGGCTTTCTTCTGAATGGACTCTCTAGTGCTCATATTACACACACTTGTAAATATGCATGTATATAAAGGTATACATCACACCTGAATGAGTACAGCTAAATGCACAGTACATGTGCATTCTGATGCATTCAAACAATTACATATGGATTTTTACTCAAAAACCACTAGATCAGGTTACTCAGTGCCTCATCCAGCATGGCCTTAATCACCTACAGAGAGGGGGCAACCACAACCTCTCTGGGCAACCTCTTCCAAAGTTTCACTACCCTCACCATAAAGGATTTGTTATACCTACCCTGAATCCCCCCTCTTCCAATTTACATCCATTATTTCTACTCCTTCCATCCCATATCCTATTGACAAGTCCTACCCCAGCCTTTCTGTAGCCCCCTTCAAGTATTGAGAAGCTACTCTGAGGTCCCCCTGAGCCTTCTCTTCACCAAGCTGAAAAGCTCCAACTCCTTCAGCCTGTCTCCATAAGGCAGTTGCTCCAGCCCTTTGACCATCTTTGTGGCCTCCTCTGGATCAGCTACAACTAGGACTATGCACAACTAACATAAAATCATAAAATAGTTTGGGTTGGAAGGGACCTTAAAGATCGAGTTCCAAAACTATTGAACAGAACTAGGACTATATACAGTATATATTGTACCTTTAATCTCTACAGACCCATAATTTGAGGAAAAACACGTTTTATTCCATTTCTGATGGTTTCTGCTTAACTGCTTAATAGTCTGTGCTTAGACACACACACAGGGTAGCTTCATTTATTTTCCTGAGTAAAGCTGAACCCTTAAGACGGGTGTAATTCTCTGAGAATATCACTCATCCTGGATCGAAACCAATCTCAATTGTGACAGCTACAACAGGCAGTAACAGAAAGGAGCAGATAAAGTTGATATACATCTTCTGATACTCTACCTGTGAGGTGGACCTCATATCCCATTTATCTGAAAGGTGAGCCACATACACACAGCTCCCATAAACAAACAATATTCAATTCAAGTAAAGATTGACATGGCCAGACTACATACTCCACTAGCTGAGGAACATCCTCCTTACTGGCACAAAGACATAAGTGTTTTTCATCCATTAAGTTGTTGGGTTTCCTACTACTTTCTACCCAATAAGCTAAGATTAATAGACTCACTCAGAACCCTTTCAACAGTTGGAGTTCCTCAGGTTTTCCATTAGCAATCATCACCAGCACCTCTTCCACACTTAGTTTTGTTCAGCTGTGCTTTGTCCAGATCCTCATTTCTCAAAGCACTCTAATAGCAGTGAAACTACACATAAGACTTGTGACGTAAGGCAGGTATCAAGCAGGAGAATAGGCAAACAAAGCCCAGACATTACCTGCAAGACTAGCACAACATCTTTGATTGCAAAAGCACAAACTGCAAATCGGGGAGAGGGAACAGCAAAGCTGGGATACCTCAGAACAAGTCTCTAACTCGTGGTAGTACTCATTTTCAGACAGTGAGATGGCTTTTCCCTAGATGCATGATCCCATGCTGAGCATAAAATCCCAAGGAGCTCTTTCTTTCCAAAATGTCCATTAATATAGAACTTGCTGCTGGAAGCTGCATCAGTTTTTCAAGCCTCAAGTCCAGTTCATTTCCCTATAGAGAAGAAGGAAGGTACTACTGAAATCTATGATTTCCTCAGGATCCCTCTGATTGATAACAAAGTAGCAATCCCTCTAATCCTGATGTGGTCTTCAGGAAAATACTCATTTCCCATTTCCAGCTGATCAGCACAATGATGCTACTTGTTCAGCATCCCAATTCTTTCCACCTCAGAATAAAGACCTCATACAGCTGGCCACCTCCCCATTACCCTAACTCACTTCCATAACCCAGTCTGTCTGTCACTGGTCTCCAACAGCAGCCAACGTCTCCTGATCCAGTAAGTCAGGCCAGAACTCACTATGACTATGCTAGTGTTGACAGAGCAATCACACCAAAGTGTGACCTTGTGCACTGTTTTGAATGATACAAGTACCTTAGAGTCTCTTAGTCTGAAAAATACACAAACAAAAGCAAAGTGAAGCTGAGGCATGTATGGACATGCATGCAATCTCCCCCAAAATGTTGGCAAGACAAAGCTAGTTGGTGCATTCAGCAAGAAGTACTCAGAAGCAAATGGATATCCAAGACCATTTCTACACCAGGACTAAACACACCAGCTCAAAGCCAAGCAGGAAAGGGTCAAACCCACAAAAAACAGGCTCAAACATTCCTCACAGCCAGGCAGATGGAGACTCTGCCAAGGACTACAGAGAAGCCCCAAGGGCCCTGTCAGCTGTAAGCCTGCACAAGAGCAGCAACCCTGTGAGAAATAACCAGCTGCCAGAGCCTGAGGATATATAGGGACCTTTGGGAACACACATCACCTGGGCCTCATCTCAAATGCCTCTGATGCAGCTTTGAAAGCCTGGGGGCTTTGAGAAGCACATGAAAGAATAGTAGTGAGGAAGAAATATCTACAGGCAGGTTTATGTGACTAAACACAACACAGACAGGTGATGTCTGGGGGTATATGTCAAGGAGAGGTGGCAAAGCTGTGCAGAGCCAAGGAACAGGCATGGGGTCGTGCATGTGTGTGCATAACTTGTGTGGGAAATTCACAAAATCCTCTAGACACAGAGGCAAGAGAAGAGAGTCAGCACAAGGGTTTGTGTGTGAGCAGCAGCAGAGTGCACAGAAGGAGAGGAGAGCTGTGTTGCAGGGTACATGTCAGACAGGACAGCACTCCATGCATATCAGTATATGCTACACTAACAACCCTTCTACTCTATCTTCTGAAACAGAGAGAGACATACTCCTCCGAGTACAGTGTAGAATGCTTGTATGTGTCTCCTCAGAAAGGGATGAGAGAAGTGTTTCTAGGCCTGGGACAGAGCAGGAATGATACAAGCAACACTGCACAATCCAGCAGCCTGTCACCAGAGTGGACAGAGGCACAGCACAATGAAAGCATGCAAAGTAAAAAGGTCTGTCCAGCTACATCACTTCCTCAGATTTTGGTCATAATTACATTGATGCAAGTGTGACAGAGTTTTAATGAAGTTTTAATGCCTCCAAGTTACAGAACAGGGAAGTAGGAATGAGGATGTAAGGTGGACACAGCCTGGCAGATGTGGGCAGCTCTGCCTGAATCCACATTAATAAAGGGATACAATGAGATCACTACACCAGAAGACAGCTGCTGAACAGGTAGTAAAGCCCTGATGAAGGTCTAAAGCTCATAAGCCAGTTGTGTGCCTTGATAGTATACAAAAGCATCATCAAATCTAGCAGGCCAGTCAATGCAGGAGGCACAGCTGTACAGACCACAGAGAACAAGGCACAGGAAGGGAAGAGAAGCAAAGGTAGAGTAACTTAAAGAAACCTGGATGGAACCCTGGAGTCTGCAGTATCCTCTGCAGCCCTACTCCCAGAAAAAAAGTGTACAGTGATCCCAAAAAGTCATTTGAAAGACATAACTGCACAGCAAATTCAACACACAACTGACTGCCAAGAGCAACACTGGCATCACGCTGGCTAATGCATCCCCTAATGACCAGTCATACAAACTCTGGAGAGCAGAGCTCTAGAGAGGAAAGACTAAGGCTATGACAGATACATAATTTCCTGCTTTCTTCTTGAGTATCCTTCGAGTATCAACTTCTCCTTTCTTTTCCTGGCCATTACATCCCCTACTTTTCATGTCTCTGCCCTGATCCTTCTACAATATGCTGGTTGCCTCTTCCTCCTTCTCCTCCAAAGCTTTCTCCCTAGCTCTCAGATCTTGTCAGGCTGACAGACCCTTGGTTCACAGATGTAACTCAGCTGATTTACACTCCTTAAAGCCGTGTCTGCTCTCATGTAAATCACCCTCCAAACCCAGCCTATGAAACAGGCTTGTTCTCTAAACTCTATGAATAGGAAAGCAGGCACAGCTGGCCTATTCATAATCAACATAAAAAATAGATTAGCACTTTAGAGATTAAACATTATTGTTTCAACAGTTAACATAAATCAACTACACTTAAGCACCTCACATTGCTGCTGCTCTGCAGGCTGACAAGCATTGCTAAGGGAAGCACTACCAGTCCAGGGTGAGGAAACGGCTCATTTGTTTTCCACCTTGAACGTAAGTTCTCCTCTGGAACCCCCCAGGTGTGCTAAAGGTTGTTAGAAGGAGAAAAGTGGGCTGAGGAAACAAAGACAGTGGGATAATTTTTATTAATTCAAATAGATTCTCAAAGTTCCTGGATTGCTTAGAAAAAGTATAACTATCCTACTTCCCTCCCTAGGGCTGATGCAGCTCAAAACCAGATGGAGCATCAGAGACAGCCTCTGGAGTGGGAATAGGACAAGGGGCCTCACAACATTAAATGATATCTGGCTTAATTTCCTACTGTTCAAAATCACTGGTCTCCCTTGGATGAGGTAAAACCCTCCCAGAAGCCACAAGTAGATAGAAAATCCATGGAGAGAGGGAATACCCTTGGCTATAGGGACACCAGGCTGTCCCTGATGTGACACCAAGGGTCAGCAACATCAGAACTTGCAAATGGAGTGAGCAGAGACACAATTACAAAGCAAGATGAAGCAGCAGTTACACAAAGCTCCCAGTTCGCTTGCCCCTTGGCAGTAGAACAGTGTCTGGGCAGCCAATGGCCACACGAGGGCTCAGTGCGGAGCAATCCCCACTGAGATCCACCAGTGTCTCTCACTGAGACAGGGCAGGGAAAGCCCAGCAGAAGCTGCAGCACGACCTGAAAGGAAAACCACTCCACATCAGTTGAGTAATGTAGGCCCATTTGTTCTGGGTGACATTAATGCTATTTGCCATCCACCTCAGGCTCTTTAAATTACCTTTTTATGGCCAAAATCCTTTCTCATAATTGATAAAAATCTCTTTTTTATATCTTGAGTTATTGAAAAAAAAAAAGATTTTTTATTCCTCATTAGGATTTTAATACAAATGTGGTTTTTATTGATGGCTGCTTGGAAGCCCTGGCAGGTCTACTGAGAGAGGCTGAGAAGAGTGGCAGAAGAACCTGACCTTTATGTCCTTTCCAGCCCCTCACACCATTGGAGGGTAGTATCCACAACCATTCTGGGCCACCTGTTCCAGCATCTCACCACCCTCACTGTAAGCAATTCCTTCCTTATATTCAAATTAAAAATGACATAATCTTTGAAGCAACTCAATCCCACAAAAAGGGGGACACAAATCAAGCAGCACTTACAATAACAATATTGAAATTATCTAGTTACATCTTGAAGAAACCTAGATGAGAATCCCAATTTGATTACGCTTTCAAAAAACATCCACTTTTTAGAAACAGACAAGTTTCTATTGTGGACCAGCATTATGGGCGGGATCCTTACCTAGGATAAGGCAAGAAATGAAGACACAAGTCCATCACTCTCCCTGCTCCTGCCTAACCAGCTGGGGGGCCACTAGGCCCCCCAGCCTTTCTCCTCCCACTGTGTCCCCTTGGAAAAGGCAACTCACCAGTGACGTCCTGCAGCAGAGACACCAGGAGGAGCATCCCTCAGGCCCCACAGGGGGGCAAATAGTGGCTGCTCTCCTTCCCCACTGGTGTTAAATAGGAGAGTGGGTGGATGGGGGTGATTTGGAACAGCTGGGGTGGGGAGGAGTCTCCAGAGAGCCCAGGGGTGTGGGATTTGGGGGGAAATGGGCTGGAAAAGGGTTGGCAGAGGCAGGAGCTGAGGAAAAAGAGGGGGGTGTGGAACCTGCCTAGAGGCAGACTAGGGGGGAAAAATTGAAGGACTTGAGCGTTCATCATGAGAGGGTGAGACACTGGAACAGGTTGCTCAGAGAGGTTGTGGATCCCACCTCCTATCATTGGAGGTCGCTGATAAGAGCCTGGTTCCAACCTCCTGACACTCACTTTTTACATATTTATAAACATTAATGAGATCACCATTCAGTATCTGTTTCTAGCAGCACTGGTGTAACACCAGGTAAAGAAGCAGAAACCCAAGGAGAATAAACAGCAAGCTGGGTCCCCCAGCCACCACTGTCTGTGTAAAAACACATCCTCCTTCACAAACCACAGCACAGGAGGTTCCTCTACCACACATTTTGCTTACAAATCACAGTCAGCTCTCTGACATATCCTGCCCTGCTCAATCAGTGAGTTCCATTATGGTATGGCTGCAGGAGTCTTTCTGCAAATGGCAAAATAGTCCTTGAACAACAGGTAAAAGCCACAATTAACTGTGGATGAAAAGGATGGTCTCCTTGGAGGTGCTGGCTAATCAAGCAATTAGAAACTACTTTCCATTACCTGCACTCCCACGAAGCAGAGCTGTGCTGACATCCTTCTAAATGACTACCTTTCCCTCAGTTTAAGCCTTTCACAAAATCTGGCTTCAGCAGAGAGAAGTCTCGACCTCTGGGCTCTCCCCAGACCTTTCTCCCAGCTTTGAACAAAGCAAGCACTTTCAATCACTGATTTGTTCTTCATATGAAGCCCTCCAGGAGTGCAGCAAACTCAGCAGCAATGGTGTAGTTGTGTGTGCAGATGTGGATATCAAAGGCCCAGGCAGAAAGCTGGACGTTCCTGTGGTACCTCTGTTGTCTCCCCATAGAATCACATCAGTTGGAAAGGACCTTCAAAAACCATCTAGACCTGGGACATCCTGCACTTGATGAGGTCACTCAGAGCCTCAGCAAGCCTGGCCTTGAATGTCTCCAGGGATGTGGCCTCCACCACCTCTCTGTGCAACCTATCCCACTGTCTCATCACCAGATCTTCTGCCTAATGTCTAACCTGACCCTGCCCTGCTCTAGTTGCATGTTTTGATACATGTCATTCTCTTCATTTCTCTCTTTTACTGTGGCTTTTTTGATTCTCATTAGCATTTCCTCTCTATCCTTTTTTTTTTTTTATTTCTTCCTTTTTTTTTCACACTCTCTTGCTCTGTCTCTTTAAATATTGTCCAGCATTGCCCATGTGGGTGAAGAGAATGCAGAGGGAAGGCTGCTGTGGAGACTGGATCCGAGCTGCCTCACTGGAAATCAATGAGGCACGGAGGACCTGTCTAGTCCCCAAAAAGCTGAAAGAAACCAAGGCATATCCATGTCAGCTGAACACATACTTAGGACAAATTGGCCCACCTTTGAGCACTTGCCTCTTCTTCTGAAAGACATCCCACAGACAGAGCCAGAGGTGGCTGCTGTGGTAAATTAATAGTGGCTAATCTTGGGGTGGTTTCCTGCAGCTCCCAAGGAGGGGAGATTGGTGGACAGAAGCCCATGAAGCAGCAGGGGTATGTGGGGAGCAGCCAGCCTGCCTTGCTCCACATGCCCACTGAGCTATGAAACACAGCTGGTACCAGCCATGCTACACAGATACAGTGCAACGGGATGGGGCATCTTGCAGGTCAGGGGCTGACACTAATCCTGACATCAAACTGCAGGGGAATATTCATTGACAGTATCTTAGACCATTAAACTACACAAAAGAAGGTCAACCCTGTCCTGGGTTGCATCAGCAGAGCCATGGACAGCAGGTCAAGAGAGGGGATTCTGCCCCTTTGCACTGCTCTTGTGAGACCAGGATGATGAGAGGGCTGGAGCCCCTCTACTGAAAGACAGGATGAGAGAGCTGGGGCTGTTGAGGCTGGAGAAGAGAAGGCTGCAGGGAGACCTCACAGTGCCTGAAAAGGCTACAGAAAAGCTGGGGAGGGGCTGTTTGCCAGGGCATGGAGACATAGAATGAGGAACAGTGGTTTGAAATTAGAGCAGAGCCCGTTCACGTTAGACGTTAGGAAGAAGTCCTTCCCCATGAGGGTGGGGAGACAGTGGAAGAGGTTGCCCAGAAAGGGGTGGAAGCTCCATCCCTGGAGATATTCAAGGCCAGGCTTGCTGAGGCTGTGAGTGACCTCATCTAGTGCAGGATGTCCCCGCTCACTGCAGAGTGTTGGACTAGATGGCCTTTGAAAGTCCCTTCCAACCCAACACTCTCTCTAAATACTGCAAAGTAACAGAACATCTTCTCTAAATACTGCAGCTCCCTTACACCTAATGAACATACAGGCACCTTCCTCTGGTATCAGTGCCATGGGTTGTGAAGGGTTAATGTTGACACAAACTCCTGGGCTACTGAGTCACCTGACTGCAGGCACCAAAAGTGATTTATGTTACTGTTTTCTTTGGGGGTTAATTAGGGGCTCAAGAAAGTAAAGGGCTGTCAGTGCTAGCTGGAATTGGTCTAGTGCAGCCAGGGGAGAGCAGTCGTCCCTCACCGAACTCTACTAATGTATCTTTGTCCTGAACATCAATACCTCCAGCTCCCACTCCTCAGTGTGGCAGACAGCCCTCCATCCTGACCTCCAGCAACTCTGTTAGTTTTAGCTTAACCTCTGGAGTATGCTGCTCTGCTGAGTCCTGCCATTTCCACCTGTCAGCTTTTACACCCTTAATCCTCTGTTATCTTCTCTTTTTCTAAGCTTGCCAATAACACCCATCAATAGCCAGGAAAAACTGTCACAGCATTTTCAGCTGAGAACCACCGGGAACCTCTTTGCTCCTGTTTTCTTTCCTCCAGCTGGCCAGAGCTTGCTGAGGACTGAGAATCCAACACAGGCTTTGGTTGCTCCTACCTCTTTGCCCAGATCCTCACGGATAACTTGCTCAATCTCCTTCCTGGTACTCTGTGGGGCCTGGCTGTGCAGTACTTTGAGGGTACGGGTGTATTCTTCAGGCAGAAGATAGTCAAGAGCTCCAAGGTGTTGTCCCACCTTGATGAAGGTGCCCCGGTTGGCACAGCACAGCTCCCGCAGCCGCTCAGCGGAGCGCAGGTGTACCTGCAGAGAGACCACAACATCAGCCAAGCCCTTTTGGGATCTGTTACATGCACATATGTTCCTTTTATTTGTCCAGCATTTAAACAGAACAGAGATTTTCCCCTTCTTGATTTTGGGCAGCAAAGGACTCTGACTACAGAGGAAGCGGTGCCATTCAGAGGGACCATCACCAGCCACTGAGGTTCATTTCGCCTATCAAGAACAGACCAGCCACCACAGCCTTCACTGACAATGATTTATTCCACTTTTATTGCTCTCTTACTAGAAAAGCCTCTTGCCAAGGACAGAGTTATATTCAATATTCTTTAATAAACTTCAGATAAGTTTATTCTGATACATTAATCTAAACAAATCAATGACCAAAAAATAACTTCACGCCCATCTCCTGTTGATGCCTGGCACTTATCTGCATGGAGGCTGCTCACTCCTCTGGCTTCTGTGTCAGAAGTCATTGATCTACAGGCCACATCTGCCCAGTATTCTGGGACTAATGGTAAGGGACTACATCAAAAGCCTCAAAATACATGGAATAGCACCATAAACATGTGTGAACACCACTCACCCCCTCATTTAGTAGCTGCCTTTGCTCTCTGTGCAAATCAGTACCATGTCTCATTACACGATAGTGTCTTGCACTTGGGAAGGTGTCAGGGGACAGTGGGTGCTAATTTGCAAGTGCATGAGGATGAGGAGAAAACCTGATGTGTAAAACACTGATGGATAAGTGCACACACACACTCTCCTAACTTGTGCAGGGAGGCTGAGCTTCCCTCAGCAAATTGCCTGCTGGAAAAGCACTTGCAAATACCTAGGCAGAAAATAATATCCATGAGCACGCCTGAATTCTCCCACACACCTGAATTCTCCCACATTATTTTGCTCCATTTTGCACACCAGCTTCAAAGCTCCTGCTGTAAGAAGTAAGTCTCTGCCCCGGCTGCTCCCCTGCTCTCCTTTCCTTTGTGCAGCAGGGGCAAAAGCAAGCCAAAGAGAGAAGAGGAAAGGAAGCTGTGAAACAGAACGAGAGAGCAAAAAAAGCAGGAAGGGAGTAATGGGATGAAAGAGAAAGGCAGTGGGAGGGAAGGAGCCAGAGCAGCTGGGTATTTTGTCACAGCACCAGGAGTGCAGCCCATTACAGGGAAACAGCATCATGCAGCTCTGATAATCGCCTGCTGCCTTCAGCCCTGGAGGAAGCCCCCCACCAGCAGTGAAGGGGAAGGAGAGTGAAGGCCAAGCCACCCTACTGAGCCATCAGGCAGCCACAGCCCAGGGCACTGGCACAAACAGTGGCAAAACCCCTTGCAGATGTGCTCCAAAAACCCCTGCAATGAGCACAGGCACAGCAGGAGCCCATCAAATGACTCTAGGCTGCAGCATGGCTTAGGGCAGAGCAGCAGCAAACCTGGGGCTGTAGCACGGAGCTGGATACGAGGCCAGGAAACTACCCTGAGGTAGAGGTGCTGGCTCCAATGCACCTACTCACTCCACACACATCACCAAGGGAGATGGGAAAAACAGGATGGAAAAGCCATGGGGCTGAAAAAGCAACTGGTTGTAGCAATACTTGGATGCAGAGTGTTACCTTCATGTTAATCACTGCAGAGAAGGAAGAAGGAATAGCCTCTTCCTCCCATATTTTTGCCCTCCCAAACTTATCCATCCTGTAGAGAACCCAGTTGGCCTCATTGACACAGCAGCCTTGTTCAAGAGAAACACAAATATCCATACAGAGGGCTCCTGGAGCACAACAGAACAAAACCCCCATGTACTGTACCATCTAGTTCCAACTTCCCTGCTATGAGCAGGGACAACCTCCCACTATAATAAAATAAATGCCAAAGTTAAAGTATACAGGTGAAAACTTGAGCAACTGGTATCTGGTGACAAAAGGGCTAAGACAGGCCTCTAAAGACAGTAAGGTAAGTGGTGGAAGCCACTCATAGTGAAAAATCCTTCAGAAAAGTCACTGCAGCCCTGAAGGGCACACTCATAGCTGGCAAAACGTGAAATGAGGATTAGGAATGCAGAGAGAAAAATTTGAAATGCAATTAGTCAAAGACATAACAAGCAAGTCACAGAAATTCCTGGTGATGAGTGCTGCCCCCAGGAACACTGCAAACATAGACATCTCTCAAAGGATGTCAGGATGGATTTTGCCCAGAGAAAAGGGCTAGAAGAGCTATTCCTCCTCTCACCTCCCTGCAGGTGAGCAGGAACAGCTTCCCATTAGGTGCTTGGATGCTCACATCTCACTTACTCCCAGTCTGAACAAGGAAAAGGAGACATCTCCCACTGCAGGCAATTATCTGCATGGGGCAGGATTCTGAGGATTCTGTCTATGACTGCTTACAATGAAGGTACACCAAGACACTATCACAAGAAAGATGTCTCCAGAAAATACCTTGAAAACTTCAAACATAAAAATCATGCATATTAATTCAAAAAGTAGCTGAGATGCCAATAATCATACAATTAAAATCATCAGCTTCCAGAGGATTGAACAGAAACTAATGTTGCCCTATTTTTAAGAAAAATCCAAAAGTAATCTGGGAAATTATACTCCCTTGGCCTTTTATTCTGTAACAGTTGAGACAATAATTACAGACAGTACTAAAAATCATCTAGCTGAATACTAAAGTTGAAAAAACCCAACAAGGATTCTGAGAGGAAAAAAATCATTCTTCAGCAGCCCACTAAAATACTCTGAGTATATTAATACAATAATCAATACAAAAAGGGAAAGATTTATTGGTATTTTCAAGTGGCTTTCAACAAAAGAACTGAGAAGATACACCAAGAAACGTGATATAGAAAGGAAACAGGTCCAGGCAGTGCCCACAAGGCAGGAGAAGCTCTCTCCTGTAATTGGGCTGACCCACATCACTGTCAAAAACAAACAGTCCCACTACAGCCCTTCTTACATCAAGGTTTAATTTCCCTGCAAATGACCTGGCAAAGTAGAGAACAGAAATTCCATGATATGCAACAGAAACAATTCATCACCATGGAAAAAAAAGCCCTGCCAAGACCCTGCCAAAGACAGGTGGACAATCAAAACACTGGAAGATCACCCTCAGCATCAATGGCTGCAAGGTTACACATACTGGAAGGTGGCATTTATCCCACATGCCCACACTCATGGGCTGTAAATTAATTCAAACCACTCAACAATTGCATCACATTCTTGTGGATGGCTCAGCAAAGGCATCTTCTCAACACACAGTGGGGTTCAGGAAAACTAAACAAGTCCTACAGTATTAAGAAAGGAAAATAGAGAAACATCAAAAATAACCAAACACCATTGTATACACTGAAAGTGCAACTTCACCTTGGATTCTAGACATCCCATCGCAAAGAGAAGTACAGAAAAGAAAGAAGAGGACATAGAAGGACAGGGGGAAGAGGACAGAGAAGGACAGGGGAAAATTGGTCATACACTTGAAGAGTCTGTAAAAAGAGCCCTGGAATGCTAGAGGATGGTTTAGAATAGAGAGAGTCGATGTATAAGAGATGAATAACATGAAAAAATAAAATCTCACATTTCTACTTCTAGCTCTCACAAAATAGCAAATAACAGGGCATTCCACAAAGCAACAACCTTTTAAAAGTTTTGGGGTTTTTTTCTTACATCCTATTTTGCAGAGTACAGCATTAACCAGTGGCACTCACTGTCAGAGGATAGAGAAGCCAAAAGCTTAATGGAATTCAGAAAAGCTTTAGACATTTATGATAAAACAACCCTACCTGATTTTATATGGAGCTTTTCATCTCAAAAAGTGCTTTTACAAAGCTCTTTACAAAACTCGGGATCACTATCCCCCATTTTACAGATTCATAAGAACATTACATGTAATAAAGTGTCTAAAGGGCTTTAAACACTTTTGCTCAAGGCATCAAGACAAAAATTACCCTATTGATCGGCCACACAGAGAGAGAGAAAGCAAACACAGTGCACTGATACTCCCAGCCTCATTAAAATCTTTAAAGAATCTATTTGGTGTGCCCAGCTCCCACGTTCCAGTTAAATCAGTCACCCCTTCTGCCCAGGTTCAACTTGCTTTCAAGGATCTTCTGCATTTACTAAAATGCCTGTGACAGACTCTTCCTTTCTTCTCCAGGGACAGCAGAACTGCTGCTTACAGTCTTTCATGTTAAATATTAAGCCTGTGGGATACTGGGAAGTATCTTTTGGCACACAGTGAGTGGGAGAATCCCAGGCATGTATGCTGTTAGTCATCCTGCAGGAGACAGCTCTTCCAGGAATGCCTGAAGTAGCACAAGACTGGACTGGAAGAGCCAGACTGTCCCTTGGACTCCATATAGAAGGAAGAGAGGGTGTCATGACATCTCTGTAGTGAGTATTCACAAAACAAAGTAAGTCAGGGAGGGAGAAAAGATGTGTCAGAGAAGACAGGAAAGGAATCTGGCCACAGCCCTTCTCTGTTCCACCTCAGTAATGGTCATATGCACACAGGGGATAAGAACTACACAGTCACTGACCTCCCACCTAAGCTACACACTCTCCCATGCTTTTCCTACTGATACCTCCATTCACAACACATTTCCTAATACTCTGTACAGGTTACTATGGGGTGACCTAGCAACAAACCCCTAGACTGAGTTGCCACTTG
This sequence comes from Turnix velox, assembly GCA_013400935.1. NCBI lineage: Eukaryota > Metazoa > Chordata > Aves > Charadriiformes > Turnicidae > Turnix > Turnix velox. The sequence goes on from VZTY01020418.1 coordinate 113,647, forward strand.
CTTGAGGAAACATTTAGGGAGGGCTGAGGTCCATCACTTCCCAAGCTGCTCCAGGGAGGAGAAGCAGTGTCACCAGACCACAGCACAGAGCTCCAGCCTTCACCTTGCTGAACCCTGCCCTCACTGGCTGGCATGTGCACAACCAGCACCAAGCCCGTGTTCCATCTTCATTTTGCTCCAAGCTCGGTCATTTGTGCTCTGATTATCTCTCATTACCAACGACCTTGCTGTAATGAGTTTTAATCTGCCTCGTATTAATTAGAAACATTTTCATTAGCCAGCTCAATTTTAGGTAAATAGCTAATAGAAGCAACTGAGCTGCAATTAGTTATCTGTGGGGCAGTTCAGGAAGAAAATCAGAAGGGAGCAGCTGTTTCTCCTCCAGACACCCCTGTGATACAACGCACTACTCTGTCTTAAGTCTCTTGAGCAGGGAGAACAAGGAGCACAGGGAAGGGATGGTCAGAGACAAAGAGAAAATGCTAAAATAACTGGGATGTGGCTCTTCTATGGCTACAGCAGTACTTGTCTGTCCTCTCCCACTGACAGTTCCAGATCAAGCTGTTGAATACAAGAATCTGAGTCTTTGAGTGAACAAGGTTCTGCCTGTGAGGCTGTTTTACACTGTGACTGCACAACAGGTCCTTCCCACAGGCTGTCTTTTGGGGCACGTACACTTATGTGAATGATACTTACATGTGAGGATAAGATCAGACCAGATCTGCATGAGAAGGAGCAGACCTATGTATACAAAGATGTACAATACTTGTAAAGAAAAGAACTTGTAAGAAAGAAGTTTTTTACAGTGAAACACTGGAAGAGGCTGCCCAGAGAGGTGGTGGATTCCCCCTCAATCCCTGGAGGTGTTTAAGGCCAGGCTGGACAAGGCACTGAGCAGCCTGATGTAGTGGGAGGTGTCCCTGCCTATGGCAGGGGTGGGTTGCAACTAGATGATCTTTAAGGTCCCTTCCTACCCAAACTATTCCAGGATTCTAAAGTAGGTTCCAAAAAGTGCCCACAGTGCCTTGTTGTCCTGATAGGGCTGGTATACAGAGACCTGTTCTGGACTTCATTGCAGAGCACCCATGGAGAAGAGCAAATAAATCAACAGCAGAGTTGCAGAAGACACGGAGACATTTACAGAAGCCGCAGTGAAATTAGGCACGTGTCTCAATCCATTGATCACAGTGCCTGCAGCTCCTGTTAGGGAGGCAGGTGAAATGATAATAAATTTGACACAGCATCTCCCAAAATCCTGCTAACAAAATTAATTCAGCTCAGCTTGCATCAGACCATGTGGTATGGCAGTGAAAACAAGCTGAGGGCTGTAAAGACACCACCTTATATAGCCTTCTGTTTATCTGCAGGAGGGGGCTCACAGCCATCAGTCCTATTAAGCCCTGGTTTATTTGCTATTTTTTAGTTGCTATGAGGAACAACATCAACAGAGATGGGTGTTACCTTCAGGAGTGGTCCCTAAAAGGGAGCTGCTGACACATCCTATGGAAACCAGAGTTTACTGACTGAACAGCAGAAGATCATAGGGATGGAAGGGACCCCCAAAAGCCATTTAGTCCAACCCCCTGCAGTGAGCAGGGACATCCTGCACTAGAACAGGCTGCACAGATGATGTGGTGCAGCAAAATGACCTAAAGGGAGAACACCCCCAGACAGTCACCCATGTCCACATGAGGAGACCTTGGAAAGATAGTAGCATGGGAGGTGAGGGCCATGATCTTGGGCCATGGGGAGGGTGTGGAGAAGAGGTGAAACAAAGCCATGGTAGGAATTAGTTCTCACTGAAGCTCAAAGTTATGACTATTCATAGGGAGGCTTCAGATCAGGGATAGGGTGTAGAGAGAGCCTCCTCACTTAAAAAAGGTCTTAAGTCCCATATAAAGAGAGCAAAACAAACACACCAGGAGACAGATGAATTAGTATCGTATGATAGCAAAGGAGCTGCAGAGTTTGCCCTCAAAAATAAAAAGACAAGGTGTCAAGAAGGCTGATCTGGCAACATTTTTCAGCTACTCAAGAGGTCAGACACTGCAAACAGGAAGGGAAGCATACAGGGTGTTATAGAAGAGGTGGAAGATTAGATGAAATGAGTATCCAGGGAATCTGTTTAATGGTGAAGATTCCTGGCCTTCAAAGCAAAGTGAAGGATCCTGCAGCAGTGATGAGGATGAATGTCTGACTCAAGTCCTTCCATTTTTCCCCCCTGGCCTGCCTCTAGGCAAGTTCCACACACCCCACTTCTCCCCCATCTCCTCCCTCTGCCCCACACCAACCCTTTTGCAGGCCATTTTCCCCCAAATCCCACACACCTGGGCTCCACTGGAGACTCCTCCCCACCCCAGCTGTTCCAAATCAGCCCACTCCACCCACTCTCTGATTTAACACCAGTGGGGAAGGGCAGTAGCCACTATTTGCCCCTCTGTGGGGCCTGAGGGATGCTTCTCATGGTGTCTGTGCTGCAGGACATCACTGGTGAGTTGCATTTCCAAGGGGACACGGTGGGAGGAGAAAGGCTGGGGGGCCTGGTGGCCCCCCAGCTGGTTAGGCAGGGAGAGGGGTGGGTGGATGATGGCTTTGTGTTTTCATCTATTTCCTTAATGCTCTGTGAGGCTTCTCTGAGATCTGATGCATGTTTAGCAGGAAGGCAGGAGCCTTGTGTTTTAGCTTTGTGTTTCAGCTCAAGGTGCTGTGGGTTCAGTTTGTGTGAGCACAGCCCTAAGCACGTGGTTTAGCCCAGGGATGGGATAGCAGCGGCTCAGTGTCAATTTAGGGACATCCTCATTTGGAAGCTGAAAACAACAATCTTCACCTTATTCAGCTTGTTTTCATCCCAGGACCTGCACATTTCTAGTACTTTGCTTCCACCTGCTTCATTACCAGGTTTCTACCACCTTGGAAGCCTTCCTACCTGCATCTATGCTTCTGTCAGCACCCCCCAGAAGTGATAAAAAACATCTCTGCAACGCTCAGGTCTTCAGGGCAGAGATGTACCCAACTTTGTGCTAGGGAGGCCTTCAACAGACAGAAAACATGCTGAAAGCCACACTAAAAGTGAGGCTTATGAGTTTGGATGGCCCAAGAACTGAAGGAAAGATGGAGAAAGCTCAGCTAAGCCTCATCTAGTTCAGCAGCTGAGGGTCAGGACAGGGTAGCTTCACAGTCTGCCCTCCTAGTGTGGGCGTGCAGGGAAGAAGGAAGCGCCGAGGCAGCCATTGCAGCTGGAGGGGAGAAATAGTCACATCCACTTTGTCAACACTAAAGAATCTGAGCTGACACTTTTCTCTACCCGACAGTCGAATCCCACCCTACCAGCTGCACGTCACAGCTGACCTCCAGTCAGGACCTATCTGAGTCAATGCCAGGCCATTAAATCGTGCAACAGCAGTTTCTCCCCCTTGTGCATATGCAATTTCCCTCCCAGCAGGCCACCGCAACAGCCAGGGGAGCAGGGCAAGTGGGCTCCTTCTCTTACAGCCAGCCCTCAGCTTGCTCACAGAACACACAAAGAAGAGTCTCCCTTGCAGTCAGTCTCCCCAAACATCTCAGTACAGCCCCTTCCCAAACTAACAGAGGCAGACTCCTTTCCCCTTCTTCAGTCTGAGAAGCTCTGACCTTTAAAGTACAGAGTCCATTTTCCAGGATGCCTGAAGAGGATAGAGACAGTAACACATGAAATACCTAGGAGTGATTAAATTGGATTGACGAGGAAGTCAGGAAAGATAACAAGCATGGGATTAGGCTGTCAATTCCATAAAACTGCAGTGACTGTCAAGAGCACCACATGCAAAAGACAGAGTGACTGCAGTGCCAGAAACTCATCATCAATGGCTAAGTGCAGCTCTGCTTTTAAGAGTACCTATGTTGGTGAAAAAAGAAGCAAAAACCAAGAAATGTTCCCTTGTTACTCAGCAGGTCTGTTCCCTTCTGGGTGCCAGTCACAGTTGCTGACTTCAGTGGAAATATATATAAATTTTACAGCTTTTACATCCAGTTAACACCACACAGTTCCACACCAAGAAAGGCAGTCAGTGTCTGTTAGCATCCCAGCAGTGTCACACCACTATGGGAGACTGAGCTGGTGTCTCTTCTGATTCATGCGCAATCAATAAACTTGTTAAACTGCAATTAGAAGGTCAGATCCTTCCTTGCAGCTTCTCCTGCCCTTTCTCCCTGAAAACAATAGGCTTGTGCAGGTGTCAGAGGAAGCGGAGTGTGGAAAGAATGGGTGTATGTGGGTGGCAGTGAAGGCAGCATTTTGTCTACTGAATTCTTAGAGCTGCTGGGAACACAAGCAACAGAGAGAACCCATTTTGGCTTTGAGAGTGCTACTTTAAAGTAGTATGAGATAGTAGCTTAATAAAGCAAAATATATGAATATTTGACATGGCGCCACACTGAGATGAACAAAAGGAGAGCCCAGGTGAGGCCACATGTTGGTTATTCATTATCCAAAGAAGATTACTTTTGCTCCCACAATAAGCAGAAGGAATTACCCCCAGCAGTACCAGCAGCAATTGCTTTTATTGCAGCTGGTATCACAGTGAACAATATTGTACTTGTCTGCCCTGCACTTGGCTGTGGCTCACCAAGGTTGTGAAGGGAATAAAAAACTGAGATTGTCTTTATATACGATTACGTATTCAACGTTTTGCCCTTTCCATTGCCAGTTGTGGAGTTTTCTCTCTCATCTAAGAGATGAATGAGTATCTACGAGGCAGGGATGCTGCTTTTGTAAATGTCAAACATATAAGAATCCAGACTAAAATAGCCTGTAAAGCTGTTGGATCTCTTGCCTTATTGTAACTTTAAGGAAACAGAGCATCCCTCCACCTGCAGACTTGCTGTCAGTCACTGCTGGGGTGCAACAGGAAACATCATCAGTGGATGGGGAGCTGGGCACAGAATCAAGAGGAAAAGGAGCAGAAAACCTCCACCTGCAGATGACCTGCTGTATGTGGGATCAACATAACTGACCAATATTTAAAAGTGCTTCAGCCTAGGACATTATAAAATAGGTGTCCTCATAACTGCCTGTGAAGGAATATCCCTATTCTTATCCCTCATCCTTCCAGAGAAGTAACTACAAACAGCAGTAAATGAGATTTTATTGAGTGGAAATCTAAGGTGGGGTTTTTTTCTTCATTTAAAATGTGCTTATTACCACAGATTACCTGTGCAAGAACCCCAAGGGGCAGGGTAAGGGAAGCCTGACACATCCCAGCCCAGTTGTAGCCAGTTACTAGTTCAAAAAGAAAACACTGTCTAGGAATCCAGAGGTTCCATCCTGAATCTCACATAAGCAAGAGTTAATGCTCCTCTATCAAAAAGGGGAAGAACCCAGTGTAAGAGGCTAACACTGAAGAAGAAGCAAAGAGACTGCAGTGGAGGTAACAGGCAAGAGACAGATCTCCATGAAAAGGCTAATTTCTAATTCTGGCTGGAAGGTGTAACTTCAAAGGAAAGAGTAACCTCAAGACAAAAAGATTATCACATGCAATCAGTGTATAATCTGCCAGAAATATAACACTGATGAAGATCCTCCAAAGAATTAGACATTGCTGGCAAAATACAATCACTGTGGAGAGTCTCAAAACAAAATTTGCATGCCAAAAAGGACCACAGAGAATTAGCACTATGCAAGATGCATGTGAAGTGAAGCAATGGAATCACATGCTCGTACTCCAAAAGTAATGCCGTCTATGATTTTTAACTTTAAATTTTTAATATTTAAGCATTTACATACTCCTCACAGAAGTAAAGAGATCCTATAAAGAATGAAGGCAAGTGAAACTGGGAGCTGACATCAGCAGTTAAGAAATGGGATGGAAAATGGAATAAACAGGGTCTTGATTCAGTCTCTGGAAGAAAGTGGAGCTTCACTGTTCTCTCATCAAGATGATGACACAAAGAGTATGTTCAAAGGCTGTACACTCACCACCACAAAAAACTCACTCCTTCCATGGACAGGGACAGAGTGCTGCATGTACAAGCATTTGGCTGGAGGTAGTAAGAAGGGACTCTGGTCCCAACTAGAGAGATCCTCTCTCAAATCACTACACCCTGAGTGAGGCATTAAAGAAGGCAAAACTGAGAGCATGAAGGCATATGCTCCAGGAGAGTCTTAAAATCTATGTTATGCTTACTCTGAAGCCCCAAATAGGCTTCTTTTTAATGGCAGGTTTAATAGTGTGCTCATCAGCACCTAGGATTCACTAGCATCCCATAGTAGCCAGTCAATTATGGGATAATAATCTATTGCCTCTTTGAAAGCACAACCAGTGAATCTACACAAATTGCTGCACTGGCTATACAGAAATTAGGTGAGCTTCTAAGCACACCTATGAGCAGTTCAGGTATTTCCAACTCCTCCTTCCCTGGGCTTTGAGAGAAACTTTCAGCTACAGGGTTACCTGTTATCTTCAATCCAGGAATGCAGCCATCTATGGGCACCTTTACAACAGTCCCCACAGAGCCCCTCACAAGAATAAGGTAGATGTCAACTTTTAGGGGTACAAAGACAGAGAATATCCCATTGGCCACTTCCAACTCAACCAGCATGTCACATCTGGCCTCCCTGACACGGGGATCTCTTATTGGCAATAAAGCAGTCCAGATAATCACTTTATGGCTGGCTCTAAAATCCACAAGTCCAGCATTCCTCACTTCCAAGCCCTCATGATGCTGTTCAACCACAATCTAGACAATGGTCCAAGACCAGCCATGAAGACCTCCCCTCCATATGGCAACACTCAGGCTCAAGCTCATTTCGGCACATGATATTCAGAAACCAAAAGATCAACAAAAGCAAGGTTGGAAATCCACTCTATACTCTAGTCCTACTTTTGTAAATCCCCCATCTCCAACAAAATATGTGCTGACTTCCAGAGAAGCGCGTGTTTCTAGCAGTTCCATGGGAGCTGTTAGCTTTCACTGCTCAGTTGCATGAAAGAAGAAAAAGAAATCTCTTCTTGTTGGCCAATTAATCTGTCATAACGAGATTCTTCATAATTAATTTGTCCCTAACAGTTAACAGTTGCTTTGTAATGATAGCAAGAGAATATTTCAGGAATGGCAATTGCCTCCAGTGTCAAAATGATGAAGAAAACAAATGTTCAACCATCAACAAAATGCAGTGCCTTTTCCACTCCTACCCGATGGTGGGTGACAGCACTGCACATCAGAATTACACTGTGCTTAATTACTACATGTTGCAATTGAGAATTCATTTCCCTTCCTGAGATGAATTTTGTCCAGCAGTGCAGGAAGAAGGAGAAGCATCTGCCACTAGAATAGGGAGAGTGGGGAAGGGGTCTTATCTATGCATTGTTTCTTTTATTTCTACATATATAAGCAGTGAATACTATTTAAAGGAACTTTCCTTCTTTAGTCACACTTAGATCCCACCACTTCATAGGTTTTGCAAAAAAAGGACAGAGCTGGACTTATTCATCATTCTTTTATTTAAATTTAGTATTCTTTGATTAAAAACTACACTCCTGAATTAGCCTTTGAACAATACACTGAGTTTCTAGGCTGTTTGTAATTGGAAGGGTTGCTCAGGTTGTGAGCTCACTGCATTTCAGCATGTTACAGAACCTGACATCTGGCTGTTTCTGGAGTGAGATTTCTAGGAATGAAGCTATGACATACACGGAGTGAAGCTCTTCTCTCCAGGTGAATACCAAGCTCCAGCAGAGCATTCAAACAGGGATATAACAGGAGAGGTACATGGGTGAAGCTGCTTCAGCCTGTGTTAGCAGTCCTCAGCCACATTACCAAGCATTTGCCTACACCAAAATCAAAACATAAATGTGAAAGAATCAAGCATCACCTTCATTCTTGGTACAAACTTAGTCCCTAGCCTGTGGCTATTGAGGCCAGTGGAAGGCAAGGAAAGCAGAAGCAGATCTAACTCCACCACAAAGGAAGGCAATAGCTGACAGAGTTCTTGGGAATCTTCACAGGCATTAGGTTGCAGAACCCTCTGGTCTTCAAGCTCATAGCCAAGTAAAAACACCAGCTCAGAACAAGGAAAGCACATCTCCAGCCTTGCTGCTTCTCACTCCCCATTGCTCGGGAGCCATCACTTGATTGCAACAACATACCCCAGCCAAGGATCACCCTGGCAATGAGTAATTCGCAATTCAAAGTGCTGCAGCAAGACCTACACTCATTGCAAAGAGCAGAAGCAGGGAAACTGTCCTGCAGAAGAAAAGGAGAGACAGAATAGGCAATATCAGGGCAGCGCAGAGATGAAACAGCTCCTGCTGGGCTCTGGAAATGCCCAGCTGTGCTGCCTGACTGTGAACAAAAAGGAAAGGACCCGAGGGAGGAAAGTGTTATCTTCCCTACTTCTCTTCATACAACAGATCTACAATAAACAAACGGGAGTGCAAAGCCTGCTGCCCTTCAGCAATCCTGCAAAAAGCAACTTGTGTTCAGAGCAACCCTACAATAACAAACAAGCCACACAGTCACAGAGTTCAACCAAGAACTCAAAATGAGAACATCTTCAAACAGACACTGCAGGGGCAGTAAAGAAATTTTAGGAATTGGGTTTTTTTAAAGCAATTCTGCTAGTGGTCTTTTCAGTGAATTTACCTCTAAATTCAACAAAGCTGGCAAGATAGAAATTCCCACCCATGAGGGTGGTGAGACACTGGCTCAGGTTGCCCAGAGAGGTGGTGGAGGCTCCATCCCTGGAGACATTCGAGGCCAGGTTTGCTGATCTAGTGTAGGACCTCCCCGCTGACTGCAGGGGGTGGGACTACATGGCCTTTGAAGGTCCTTTCCAACCCTATGCTTCTATTCTATGATCCAGGCTGGCATTTCATAAAACACTGGGCATGTGCCTGTATATGCAAGCTCACATGCAGATTCATGTTATTGTGGATCTAGGAAGAGAGTAGAGGCTGTATAAAGATGACCCTTTTTTACTATGTTTATCTGTTCCCTGTGGGCCACTTGGAAGTCACATCAGCTCAGTACACTGACAAAACCAAGTTGTTACTGGTGTCAGATCTGCCAAGATGATGATGCTGCAGAGGAAGGAGCAGCAAGCTGCTCTGAATGGTGTGCCATCAGCAGAATTTGCAGCCACTCAGACTGGACTCTCAAGCAAAAAAAAAAAAGATATAAAAGAAATACAAAAACCCCCAAACCAGTTCCGTGGGACAAAAACTAGGCTTAACTAAGTTAGCAGTAAATGTGCTTATCATTTTTGAACCTTTGACTGTCTCAGAAGTGGCTACTTCAACAGAAGGGGTAGGACTTTTTAATAGGATATGTGATGGAAGGACTAGAAATAATACATGCAAATTGGAAGATGAGAGATTCAGGCTAGATGTAAGAAAGATATTCTTTACAGTGAGAGTAGGGAAACCCTGGAACAGGTTGTCCAGAGAGGCTGTGGATGCCCCTTCCCTGAAGGTGTTTAAGGCCAGGCTGGACAAGGCACTGAGCAGCCTGATCTAGCGGGAGGTTTCCCTGCCTATGGCAGGGGGGTTGGAACTAGATGATCTTTAAGGTCCCTTCCAAACCGAACTATTCTATGATTTAATGTTGCAAAGAAGTCCAGAGAAGTGTTTGCAGGACACCACCCAACACAGCAATCCCTTCAACACTCATGTAACTGACTAAATGAAGACACTGTGTTGACAGGTACGATAATCACATGCCACCCTCCAGCAGGTTCTTTTATCAGACACACTTTGAGGACAATGTGATAAGGTCACTGTTTTAGCAGAGCAAGTCTATGGTATTCACTCCTGCTCTGTAACTGCAACCTGGCCTGAGAGATGCCACATGCTATGCTAGTCTTTTCATTCCTGTTTTTACCTCTCTGTATTTACTTCTTTCTATGCCCAGTTTGGGGTCCTTCAAGCTGACATTTCATTGTAAGCTATAGAGTAACCTAGAAAAAGGAACATCATCCACTACGTGTCTTGTTAAGAACTCAAAGAGCAAACAAAACAGCATTTGAGAAGTCCAGTTTGCAAGTACTGTTCTTCAAATTAATCCTTTAGGTATCTATTCTTCCTAGTCTCACAAAATATAAAAAAAAAATTATTTCTTCACTTTCCATTTGCTCTTTTTACAGTGCTCCTCATGGCGCTGGCTACTTGCAACCTACACGCTTCAATGGCTTCCTAATGGTTTCCTCATTTTACTGGTTGAGATGTTCTTCAGATATTCCTCTGGCACAATGTACCTCTTCATCAGCCATGAGAAAGCAAAGTAATGAGGTCTCCAGGGAGTCAAATGAAAAGGGAGAGCCCCACCTGCAGGAGAGAAGGCTCAAATGCTCCCAAGACACGCAGTTTCCTGCTGGGGAGGAGCAAAGAAGACGCAGGACCACTTAGGAAAATGGTGCTGGAGCGAAGCACTTCAAGGTTGAAGGTGCACACCCAGGAAAAAAAGGGGTAATAAATGAGGCACTGCCACTTCTCTCCAAAAATCTCTTAGTGAGATGGCCCATTTCTCTGAATGAACCACTGCAGAGGGCTGAAGCATCTCGTTTCATAGACACACAACCCATCCCCAAAAAAAGGGACCTACCTAATCCTATAAATTTAAAACCTAGTGATGCTGTGGCCATAATGTTCAGCTGACACCACTCTAGAAAACAGAAAGAAAAGGGAAGTGTTTTATAAGATCTATTTTACAGCTTGTTATGTGTTTTCAGTGCAAAGCTTTCATGGTTTATGTGTTGACAGGAAGTTTTCTACACAGCAGTGCTCAAATGTAGAGCCATCAAACCACCAGCTAGTAGCTTTGTTAGACTGCATTAGTGTCAACCATGCCTTTAGATGAAGAGATACATGAGCAGGACATCATAGGACAACCAAACATGATCATTTCAGGGACTGTGGATGGGACCGTGAAGCTCTTCACCTATTACTGATTCCCATTTAGCTTGGTGACAGAAAGTCACTGCCACCTAATGGCTGTACTGTGTCTCACAGGCAAGTTCATTTGCTTCATCCCATCCCAGTTCATCAAGAGTTGAAACACAAGCAAAGAAAGCCATCACTGCACCCACTGCTGTGGGCCCGAAGTCTCTATTCACAGTTGCCTATTTGATGCTATGGAGACCTCTTGGGGATTTCTCTCTGCAGGTGAAATCCACTTCCATCATGAAGAAACTATTTTAGGACATCCCTTCCTATTATTTAAGGTACATGGGAAAACGCGGTATATTTTGTTGGTCTGGACTATCCAGAAACTACAGATAATCTGTGAGAAAAGTCATGCATGTGTATACTCATTTTCTTTCCAGGATGCCTTAGGTAGGCAACTTTAAGGCATGTATTAAAGATGAACACCATGAGAAGGAAATACAACATACGCCAGGAAAACCATCCAAGGAGCAAGAAATCATTTTGTGTATAATGATGCCACAAAGTTACAGCTTCCATACATTTGCCCAGACACCAATAGCTCAATAACCAGAAGTCTGAATGAGGAGAACATCCTCATTCTGCTCTCAAAAGGAGGAAAGTTAATTAATCTCCCCAAATAGTTTTTCCCAGATGAAATTCTCTAGACAACAAAGTCAATTCAAGAATGGATCAGGGGGGATACTGAGATCATGTGATCACAGATCCTTTCTCTCCCTGTTTTCTTTCCATTAAAAAAAATAACTGTATCCACATTCACCTCAGCAATCTTTTGTCTTATATGGGAAAATAACAAAAGAATGCTCTGATGAAGACTTTCAGCTGCCAAAACTTGCAAGATGATCAACCTATTGCAGTTCACTTACTGCTATGACAACAACTCAGGTACCCATTGATGCCTTAAACAAGCTGCATGTTGTCAGATACCTCCTGACTGACAGCAGGATCAACAGAAATTGATGCCAGCAATACAAGAAGCATCAGCCAAGACATCCAGGTGCTTCGATAAGAGGCACACTGGAAATATCTCAGGGCAGGTGGATTTGAGAATAAGCAGACAAACACTCAAGGAAGCAGAAGAATGGCAGAGAAATGCACCCTCTACAGAACAAAAGGATGTGTTGAGAAAGCAACAGGTAAGGAAATGGCACTGAGAAAGCTGCCCTTCTCCCTCCTCTGACCCTGTACAAGCATTAGCAGAAAGAGAAAGAAATGCCAAAGATTACATGTGCAGAGATGACTGGAGTCATTTAATGAAATGGGCACAAAGTGAAAAAAGCTTGTATCTCCTCTAATGCCCCTGACACTGGACCTATGGACATCCAGTTTCCCAGGGGTAACCATGGCTACCACTGGCCTTGCCAGCAGTATGCTGGCATTATCATCATATGCAGGAAAAGGGCAGATACTCCAGGAGAGGACTGATAGTTCAGGTGAGATGAAGCAACCACTGGGATGAACATAATGCCTGACCACTTAAGCAAGATTATACAGGCATGGGCAAGAATGGAATAGGTAAGATACTTTTCCTCTTGACTTTTGCTGAAAAAGGCTTTGAGAGCCATCAGCAGGGCAGTTTCTTGTAGCAGAAGATGCAAACCTACACCAGGGACACCCCATGAATTTCCAGCTACTGCTTCCCACCTCATGGAAAGTAGGAAATACAACCTAAATCTGCTGGGTTAGGTTAGACATAAGAAAGAAATCCTTCCCCATGAGGATGGTGAGGAGGTGTTGGAGGTTCCATCCCTGGAGACATTCAAGGCCAGGCTTGCTGAAGTTCTGAGCAGCCTGATCTAGTGCAGGATGTCCCTGCTCACTGGACTCTATCCAACTCTATGATTCTATGCTATGTCTGCATCTACTCTCTCCTCTCTGTCTCTCAGCTCATTCCTCTTCATGGTAGGCAATTCCTAGTGCTGGCCATGTCACAGAGTCCCCTTGTGCCACACTGATATGCTGCATGTGCCACTGGCTCTGGCAGGCACAGAGGCTGACTCAGCTGGTCCTGGCTGCCAAGCAGGGAGAACCCTGCTCTGCACGGTGCCAGCAAACAGAGCCCTCTCTGACTGCCTGGGGTGTGAATTGACAAAGCATCAAAACCTGCACGACAGAGGTTAATGAAGCCATGGAGAGACACAGCAAAAGGTCAGGAATTTGCAAAGGCTGCTGCAAACTGCTGCCAAATGACAAGCTGTCCACAGCACTGATAACTCCATAACTTGAGTGACCCTGTGGAAAGCTATGGCCAGCCCTCCTGCAAACCAGGTTTCAAAAGCATGTGGGGGAGACACGGGCATATGGAAGGTGAAGCTCCAGGCTTCAACACATCTAACTCCAGGGCATTGGTGCCACTCACCCAAGAGGAGGGACTACAGCAGAATAGCTTAGCATCTTTAGACAGGAAAGAGTGAGAACAAGCCCAAGGAAACAGCAAACTATCACAAATACTCTTAAGACCATACTGATCAAAGAATCATAGAACGGTTTGGGTTGGAAGGGATCTTCAAAATCATCTAGTTCCAATCCCCCTGCCATGATGATGCAGATTTTCTGACAGAGAAATACTAAAGCATGCTGGCTGGAGTCTGATGGCACTGGTTTCTACCTGGCCCACCACTGTTTCCAGTTTTGGAGTCTGCAGCTTGAGAGTCCTGAGAGCACCACCCCATGCGTTGCAGCCACAGCAGTGGCTTAAATCCTACATGCTCTAAGAAGGAAAATGAGGTTAAAGACTTTACTTCAAGCATACCATGCTGACTGGCCTAATTCAGCACAAGCTGTAGTTCCCACTCCAAAGAGGCACTGAACTGGAATAGCAGATAAACTCTGGCTACATACACCACACATACTCAGGTCCAGCTCGGTGTCATTCAGTTCAGGGTATGGTAGGCTGGAAGGAAGAGTGGAGTATGGGAGGAAGTACAACAGGGGTGGCTGATCTTATTTCTCACTAGATATGCTTTTTCTATTTGTGTTAACTATCAGTATCAAAACACAAAGATATGTTTGGCAATGAGATGTGCTTTTCTTTGCCCAATCCTGATTTCTTCAGAGATCTGCAAGAAATCTAATTCATTTCTACCATTATTCATACAACACATTCCTTTCACTTAAATCCATCAGCCCTCAAGCTATGGCCATTACCAAGAAAAAAAATCAGGTTAAGAAACAATTGCCAGTCCCCTCCCATCAACTGACCCCCACACAACCAGTCTGGACAGCAGAGGACCAGTAACGGAGCCCAAACACAGCTTCTCCCATACACTGAGAACCTGAATGCTTAAACAGACACAAGTGAGCACTGGTTGCATGAGGCTACTCTTGATGAGGTTTCTTCTCTTTTGGACGATGTGGGTCCTGTAAGAGCATCATGTGATATGCAGCAGTTTGTTTCTGCAGTTATCAGTTTAGTAGAAGGAAGACATAATGAGTTCTTAAGATGACACCTTGATGGTTTGCCTTACAGGCATAGCTTTGGTAACACATCCATGCCTTGAAGTTTGCAAGAAACACAGTCTAGTGCTATCACTCACCTGTGATTTGAGGGAGTCATACTCCTCTGATCCATATGGGATGCTCCGAAGGGAGGTGAGGTAGTCGTAGGAGATAACAGCCGTCTACAAAATAAAATCAGAAACACCGAGTGAGATCCACAGTTATCTTGGACCACAACAACAAACTTTCTGTTAGGAAGAATGCATGCACCTTAGGTTCTGAAGGTTTGGCTCCATAATAGGGTTTACAGCAAAAGACTCATAAGAAATTAAATTAAAATATTCAAATTACCATGAACATTTATAGAAAGCAGTGCATATAGCTATTAAAAATAACCAACACTTGGCATTCCTAGACTGACTTCCACTTGAGAAGCTCAAAGCACTTTAATCACCTCTGTACAACACCTTGCAGAGCAGATTCATACTCTCCATCAGCTTCCACAGTAAGGTCTGCTGCTAGTGACAGAGGTCATGAAGACCCTGTTTGTGCCCAGTTATCCTATTTTTCAATCTTCACAGCTCCAATCTGCCTAATCACACTGGTGCACAGTGAGCTCAGACTGGATAGATGGTAGAGCAGGGAGCAGAGTGGCTGGAGACAAGCTTGCCAATTAGAATCATATGATGGTTTGGGTTGGAAGAGACCTTAAAGATCATCTAGTTCCAAACCCCCTGCCATGGGCAGGGACACCACCCACTAGACCAGGTTGCGCAATGCCTCAAAGGACTAGAGGGCCAAAGGATCAGATACCAAATTACAAAACAGTAACATAGGGGTCCAGTAAAACCTTCATAGCTAGACATGGCCATAGACAATGAAATTTGATTCATAACAGCCTTAATTTCTAAAAATGAATCTTGATTATTTCACAACTTTATCCTACAACTGAAGTTGACCTCTTTCACCAGCCAGCAAACAGAATAGAAACATACAGGTCACATTCATGAAGTTTACCTAGGGGAAGAGTATGGGATGAATCTGTCTACTACCCTGTCATTTGAACTTCAAGATCCTTGCCATAAAGGATTTGCATAACCCAAATCTCAAGTCAAACCTCTCTATTGACAGTGTAGCATGCCGGGATACTGTCTCCTCCCTTCCACTGCAAGCATGGCTAGTAAAGGCATGGAACACAGTCGATGTAATGTGAAAGAACAGAAGCCAAGGGGATAAAACATGGTTTGAGATGAAGTTGTTGGAACTAACAATAGGGAAACAGTCAAGAGCTCAGAGATGCATCAAAGAACAGATCAATCTGGGAACCAGCTACAGACAGATACACTCCTTCCTTGTGGAGGTTAGGTTATTGATATTTCCTGTTTTTCACATTAGAAACTCAGCTTTTCAGACTCCGTTGGCCCTAGGGAACTCAGGAGATGCACAGCTACACAGTCATATTCAGAAGAAAAATTTTCAAAGCATCTTCCCAACAACTTTGAAGTGGAGGGAGGTTCAAATCAGCCTTGCACGAAGGCTTGAGTCGGTTCTTATTTTATCTCTGGTCCACAAGGGTAATTATTACCTCCAACTTGAAAAGAAGCAGCTAACAGATTGGCCTGTATTACAGAGGAAGAGGGAATTAATTAAGCAGTTGCTAATTATATCATAATCTTAAACACTAAATTAGTATTATGATGATCCTGATAGGCAACTCTGACATTGCCAAATCCCTGCTAGTATCTGTGATGCATTCCAGCTACTTCACAAAATGTTTCTTCCGCACACCTAAAAGCAACTGAGGTACCCTCAAAGAAACACAGCAAATGCACACCAGCTCTGCCAGGTCTCTCATTTTACCAGAACAAAGAAACTGTCTGTAATATGATGCATCCAGGCTACTGGCTCAGTTCTCATCCCAGACTAGTGCTGTCATTGGTGTTACAGCGTGAGACTGAATCACACAGACATAAAAAGAACTACAAGATCAACCAGGGTTTAACCTTATGATGGTGTATCCAGCCCAGGGTTAAATGTCCCAAAGACAGGTAACATGGACACTTTGCATCAATGAATTCTCAACACCTTGCACTCTCCCACCACATCAAGACAATCCTCAGATCTCAGCAGCTCATGGTACAATGTTCCCCCTGAGCAGTTGTCCACCCAAACATAATGAAGAGCCAGTTTCCTAAGATGAGGCTCAAGAAGAAATTTTCTGCTAGTGTCTTTCATCAAGCTCCTGAGGAAAGTCTGCAAAGGGCTAACAAGCCACAGTGCTTAAAATACAAGCAGACTCATATCTTAATAATCAAACACAGATGAAATCTGTCCAGAGTCCTGTAGTTCTATGTCACATTTCCTGATCTCCACAGGATTCTTCCTTCAAGCTTTTATTTGCCACAGCATAACTTGTCTTACATTTCATTCCGCTGCTGCTCAACTTAGCTCTTAAGAATTGCAGCCTCTTAATTACATCCTATTTTCACCTAGTTATGGTTCAGTGATTGAATCAAGCATCCAGATTAGAAGCCTGGTCAGGGATAGATAAGACAGACACTTTAGATCCGGGTATATGCCACCAAAACCCAAAGTCTCAGTCTTCACATACAAGAAGAATAAGCCCAGGAAGCTGAACTTAGAATCATAGAATAGTTTGGGTTGGAAGGAACCTTAAAGATCATTTAGTTCCAACCCCCCTGCCATGGGCAGGGACACCTCCCAATAGACCAGGCTGCTCAATGCCTCAGCCAGTCTGGCCTTAAACACTTCCAGGAAGGGGTCATCTACAACCTCTCTGGGCAACCTCCTCCACCCTCACAGTAAAAACCTATATGCAGTACTATCTAGGACAGGGAAGAGATAATACAGAGACAGAAAATCTGCATTTGAAGAGCATCCAGACACACATACAGAAACAGATGCTGCCACCACCCACAGAACAATGGCAGCAAGTTTTTGGGGGGTCACTGCTTGCAGCTGGTGGTGTTGGAACCTTCCAATGCATTTGAGAGCAGGGCCAGTGAAGTGTTCTACAGGCCACAACCTGTGACATCCCCGAAGGCAGAGGACATGGAAATCAACGATGTCTTTAGATTTGCCAGCATCTAAAACAAAGAAAATCTCCTTTCCCCTGGTTTCTATTAATCAGGAAAGTAAGTTCTCACCATCACTCAAAATGCAGACTAACTGCACAGCTTCATCACTGCACACTTCTTACTCATTTTCATCTTAAACTGAAAAGAGCCATAAAAAAACACTGGCTTCAAGCAGATTGAGAAACACTGGTCAGGCAAGCAGAACTCAAAGGCAGACTGGAGAGCCCAAACAGCCTGGATAGCAAATTCCCCATCGGCACAATAACCCATTTTCCTTCTTTGTGCCTCAGTTTCCTGTGCAGTAAAAGGGAGAAAGCTCAGGGACGAAGCACAAAGCTAAGGACATACTTATCATTTATTAGCTAAGAAGGAAAGATAACAGTTTGTATTTCTGCCCTCTTTCAAAATAAAAAGTAATTTTTCACACCAGTTCATGATGCAGCTTGCACATATAAATTACATGGCACCTAAGTCAACCCAGAGAGCTCGTTTCTTATTGCATCTGCCCTCAGGAACTGACTCCCTGCAAAACCCACTAATGAAGTACTTGAAAGTCATAGAATATGCAGACAGACAGCTGCTTACCACTGGGGGTCTGTAAATGATGGAGATTGTGGCCTGAAGTGACAGATGTACAATGCAAGTGAGGTACTGAGAGACTGATACCCCCTCCAGAGTCTCTGCTCTCCTTGTTCCTGGCTGCTCATGGACTCATCAGTGAATATCCTCAAGGAGAAGGCAGCAACCTGATTGGCAGGCAGTTTCCATTCTCAGCTTTTCTAGAGTGGTGATGAATACAAGGGTCAAACAGAGGTGATGCCAGGCAATATTTTACAAATCTGGAAACCAACCCAATCTCAGAAGCATATCATCTCCCTCATTTCACCCTTGCTTTGAGAAAGATACTCAAAATATCTGCCCTCCTTTCCCCAAATCTCTCATCCTAAAGGTCACAGGGTGATAGCTGCCACAGCGTATTAGTACAAGAACCACAATCCTTAAAATGTTCCAGTGTAAAAAATGTCATGTACAGACAAGATGGTTTGACCTAAATCAACATTAAAAGCATCAGGATACCTTGCTTGAGTGACTGACCGCGCAAAATGGCTGATGAAGATGTGAGGCCAAAGCAAACTGTTGATCTGAAAGTCCCACCCTGTCCAGGGAAGCAGAGACAGCTGTTTGCAGCCCAATATCTCCCTTTGTTTCTTTCAAAATGTGCAATCAAAGGCTCTGCTCCTTCTATGCTGTCACCTCATTTCTCCCAACTGTATCAGCAATTTTAAGAGCTCCCTACTGATCTTCTAACTACCAGAGCCAGCTGCCAAGTGGAAATGCAGAGAGGGAGTGCATGAAATCCCAAGTTCTTGTGAACTCCAATTCCCTTACCCACCTAGGACCCTGTTTGTGCATTACTAGGATGAAACTTACTGTGGCAATGGCTCGGCCCACACGAACAATTCCAAAGTCATTGGGATCCAGGAATTTGTTGCCATACAGGTAGATGCCAGAAGTGGCTGCTGCCAAGGAGGCAAGTTTCAAGGCTCTTCGTGCCATGACTGATGAACCCTGTCAAGACACAAAAGGGCAACCGTAACATCCAAGAAGGATGCACTAAACTGATGCTCATGGTGCCACAGAACCTGACAACCCTAAGTTTTAATTGCTCCTTTGCTAACAATGCATTGCCAGCACTGCCCTCAGCCTGAAACTCAAAGTGATCATGCAGAATGAAAGCTCTGATTCACAGAATCATAGAATGGTTTGGGTTGGAAGGGACCTTAAAGATCTTTTGGTTGCAATCCCCCCTGCCATAGGCAGGGACACCTCCCACTAGATCAGATTCACCTTGGGCAACCACAATAAAACATCTGTTCATGGCTTTACAAGGAGAAACAACAGGTAGACAAGAAACAGGGAGGCAAGCACGAGCTCACTGATCACCAGCAGTAGGTCATGTCTTCACTGCCAGTATCATGAAGATACTACAGCACAGCGAGATAGCAAGGGGATAACAGAAGGTATAAAGAACCAGTATTTAAAAACACCTCTTGCAACAACAAGCACACACAAAACTTGTTGGAACTCTGTCAGACTAGTTGTGAAAGGTGGGTGAGGCACTGGAACAGGTTCCCAGAGGTGGTAGTGGAAGCCCCATCCCTGGAGATATTCAAGGCCAGGCTTGCTGAGGCTCTGAGCAACTTGATCTAGTGCAGGATGTTCCTGCTTACTGCAAGGGGTTGGTCTAGATGGCCTTGGAAGGTCCCTGACAGCCGTGAGACGCTGTCACAGCTTCTCTTTAAGACCCGTGTTGATGAACCACCACAAGGTCTTCCTTCACCGGGGTTCCCTTAGCTGTCGCACCCAAGGTGCCGTTTCCTGTGCTCTACCTCTCCTCACGCCACTCGGGACAGCCGGCAGGCGACCAGATTTTCTCTCGGGGCCGGTGAGGTGACTCCCCGGAGGACCCGAGGCGCGCTGACAGCCGGAGGCCTCCCCGCTCAGCGCCAGAGGTGTCCCCTGTGAGGGCCGGCTGTGGCTGCTTTCGGTTCTCCTTCAGACACACCGTGTCCCACCCCGCTTTTCAGAAATAACCCCGGCTCAGACGACCCCTGAGCACCCCCAGGGCCTGCGGACAACCGCTGTTTGGGTCCGCATCCCCCGAGGTTGGGAGGGCTCCGATGGTACCGGCCCCTCCGCTAGCACTTACCGCTGGCCCCGCCGCCACTTCAACTCCCGCGCGCCCGGAGCCCGTACCCCTCCCTGCCGCCCCACTTGGTACGGCCCTTGCGCCGCAAGGCACCATGGGAATGGTAGTCTCTGCCCGCCCCACCGGGTGGGGGGGATCCAGCATCCTCAAGCTGCTCCTGCTTCTGAGGTATTTCACAGAATCACAGAATTTAAGGGATTGGGAGGGACCTCAAGAGATCATCCAGTCCAGTCCCCCTGCCAGAGCAGGAACACCCAGATTAGGTCACACAGAAAGGTGTCCAGGTGGGTTTGAATGTCTCCAGAGGAGACCCCACACCCTCTCTGGGCAGCCTGTGCCACTGTTCTGTCACCTTCACCCTGACAAAGTTTTTTCTCATGTTTCTGTGGAACCTCCTGTGTTCCAGCTTGCACCCTTTGCCCCTTGTCCTATCATTTAATGTCACTGAGAAGAGCCTGGCTCCATCCTCCTGACACTCACTCAACATATTTATAAACGTTCATGAGGTCACTCCTCAGTCTCCTACAAGCTAAAGAGCCCCAGCTCCCTCAGCAGTTCCTCAGAAGGGAGATGCTTCAATCCCTTCATCATCTTTGTGTCTCTGCACTGGACTCTCTCCAGCAGTTCCCTGTTCTTCTTGAACTCATGAACTCAGAACCAGACACAATACTCCAGATGTGGTCTCACCAGGGTAGAGGGGGAGGAGAACCTCTTCAACCTACTGACTACTGCTCCTGCTGAACATGAAACAACGTTGTCCATCATGTGGTTGGATCCTCAAACAGCATAAAACAGACAGTGCAAACTATGCATCTGCACTTAGTTTTTATCATTCGGTGAAATGCTTATGTGGCTGCCTAATATCAGCTTATATTTAAAGCCAAATAGATATATATCAGAAATATCTCAATAAATGATGATTCTTCATTCAGGAGAATGATAAACTACAGCAATTGTGTTCATCAAAAAAAAAAAAAAAGCTGTTGGCAACACGGAAGGTAATTTTGGAACAAAAAAAGCTTTCTGCATAGCTAACCTCTAGCTCCTTACTATGAGAAATGAAATTGGTAATAAATTTTATTGTATTCAAGGTTCAATGCAAAGCCAATCTCTTCTTGCAGTAGAGATTATGATAAAAGAGCGAAAGAACAAAGCAGAGAATGAAAAATTTGTTGCTGAATCATCATAAATATCGTTGGAGATTCGTATTTCCTGAAGCAAATACTTAGTTTGACACTCATCCACTTGCAACTTAGCATTTCTGGTTGAACTCTTCTCCTAGGGCGAAAAGAAGCAAATTCTGTGCTGATTTTGGGTCAGGATCTTCTTGATAAAGAGATTTAACAAGAACAGAGAACCCACAGTGGAAAATCTTTAGCATTTGGGACAGAGTTAAGGACACAGGCAACATAATAAATCCTTAATTCAAGGATGGAAGTGACCAAAACTAGAATGTAACCAAAAAGACCTCAATAATTCTTTGAGAGCTCCAAGTCTCTGACAGGATTCCAGAAAGACTGAAACCAATCCAGGAAAGCATCACCACACGCTGTTTCCACTCACATTTGCAGGGATACAGCTGAACTCAAAATGGTACAGACTGGGCAAAAAAGGATCTAGAAACACCTAGATTATGAAGCAAAAGTTCTCAGCTTCTAGAAGGAGAAGATCTGGAAGATCCTGAGGGATGATCAGCCTCTCTCCCAGTTGCACCAGCCACATGATGGCAAAACTGGCTACAATCAATCCCCCAAGTTTCTTTTCTTCCATAGACAAATGAGACCTTTTGAAGGGATGGGGTGCAGTGGAGCAGCCCAGCTTAGTCTTGCACCATTAATAATTATGTAGGAAAGGACTACTTGTTGGCAAGAAGCTTTACAGTTTAGAGGGTGATGTTAAAACAGGAAGAAAATAAAAAGGGAGGGAAACATGCATGTGATGTACTGCTCAGAAAATGAGAAGAAAACAAGTGCAGCCTCAGCACTCGAAGTAACCACTCTGATTCACAGAATAAATTAAGCTTATAAATTAAATACAGGGGAAAGACCTGCTCCTGTATTTACTAAAGCCTGTGGAAGTGCTGATAGAGATCTTTGTGTTTGCAAATTTGTGATCTCCACGGGCTCAGGAATGTGATGGGGGGGGGGG
>VZTY01020418.1:135997-151264 GCA_013400935.1 Turnix velox
GGGGGGGGGGGGGTTCCATTTCAAGCTGCTTGGCTGCTGCAAATAAAAATTCAAAGCAGAGACTGCAACCTTATCACAACCACAGGTTCTCCTGCTTTAAATGCTAGAAGACGCCTGTTGGCAAAGTCCCCAGTAAAAGGAGTGGGTCAGCAGCTGGTTTTTGCTGGCCTCTCCTGGAAAACCTGCGGGAGGATGCTCCAGATTCCTTCTGTTTCTTGCAGCTCTCAGTTAAACAGGCTGCAGGGAGGGGAGAGTGAAAAAAAAGAGGCTTTTGTAGTAGAACAATGGCGTGTGCTGATGTGCAGCGGGCAATTATGTAACCAACGCTAAATCTTTACATAATTAGAACAAGCACCTAGTCAGAGTGATCAGAGCTCTTTTGTGTGAGCCTGTAACGGGGTAGGCAAGAAAGAGCTCGGCTCAAAAGAAAGATGCTGGCTTGATTTCCCTTTTCCTTTCAACTGACGAATACATTAAATCTCAGATTACCCCAAATAGCTGTGAAAGATGAAAAGTGAAAAGCGTTTCCTTTTAATTCTTGAAAATTGAAGACATTTGCATCCCCAGGTGTGAACCTCAGGAGGTGCAGAAACAAACCCAAAGATTTAAGGTCCTCTGTCCCAAGCACCAGAGTGAGAAGAGCAGTCAGACTTTCTGAAGAAAGGACAGAAGGTGAGTACCAGCTCTTCGTACTGGGAACCAACCTCTTTTTTAGCTCCACTTTGATGAAAATCTTGGAAAGAGATCAGGAAAGTCTCACTGATACCTCAGGTACAGAAGGAGAAATGGGAAGAAAGATCAAAATAGTCATGGAAAGCAGGTGATCCGATGAATCTGTGGACACAGAGAACCAGCTTACACAGAGAACTAGCTTAACAAGGAGACATCAAATGTTTCCTGAAGCAATTGCTACCAGAGCAGTGAGAAGAACATGACCCAGCAGATGTTTCTTTATTCTTCTCATCTGTCCTCCCACTCTGTGGATGGTCAGCAACAGAAATACTGAAGCAGATCCAGCTTCTGAAGCTCTAAAAGTAACTAGGGATGGCAATTTATACAAGTCTAAGATCTGACCAGTAGCATCTCTGCTGCTGGAGATCTGCATTTATGAGATATTTTCTGAGTCTTACCTGTTTCATTCAGGTGAACAGAATAAACAGGACAAAAACCTCTTTTAAGGGTTGGACAAAAACCTCTTTTAAGGGTTGACAGAAATGTAAATCAACATGGAAGATGGGAAGCAAAGCAACCTACCTGGAGCTAATTCCAGAAGACAGCTTAACATACTCCACAGCTCTCCTACTTGGCCACACTCACCCATGTCCTTGGTCCAGATTAAATTGGAGAATGGCAGATTTTGTCTACCAGCAATGACTCAGAGGTGACTCCAGGAGATATCCAATTTTAGAATAGGATCTTCTTACCTATTGTGCTGTGAAAGAAACATCTCCCTGGCTGCAGGTCAGTCGGTGCCCTCACCTCACCAAAGGCTGAATGTGACAAAAAGCAGGTGATGTGCTTCTTGGACAGCTGGGCTTTAGGTGAGCTGGGCTCCACCACTTCTTGCAGGTCACTGGGAAGCATCAGTGGGTGACCATATCCTGTATTAAAAGAAGAACTTTATCAGCCAGGAGTGGAAAACTTCCAGAACAACCTTTACAAAACTCCCTGGAGTTTGGAAGTACACGAGATAAGTTTTACCTATCAGAGGAAGTCTGCTTTTCCACAAAGTATAACAAATAACATAAATCTAACCAGCCTCTTTTCAGTCATTCCAGGTAATACAAACACAGCTTGAAGAATTGAAAGATTTTTATAAAGCACTAATAGACCTTCTGATCTTTTCCCCCAGCTATAATTACTCCTGAATGCTGCCTGTAACCCCTAAGGCAATGTGAAATGCAGAGTTGCTGATGCGGCTGAATCTTTCCATCTAGGTAAATCTCTTCTTTTTCACTGTTTAGCAGCTTACCTGGGGCATAATTTATCCCTGGCGTTAAGAAGTGTCATTTATTTTGATCGTTTCTATCCCACTGTGTGCAGTGACTGTCAGGCATACAGATATCTGATATTAACAATAGTTCATTCCTCACTTTGTATTGTCTTCTTCATTTGTTGCAAGGTATTTCACGAAGCATTTATTTCCTCATTTGCAAATGTGTAAAGTACTGAAGTAGGTTTAATAAAAATAATAATAATAAAAAAAAAGATGCAGAGGATTTAATAGCCTGAATCTAGCCCAAAAAGGCTCCTTGGAATACATAGAATAGTTTGGGTTGGAAGGGACCTTAAATATCATCTAGTTCCAACTCCCACTAGATCAGGTTGCTCAGTGCCTTGTCCAGCCTGGCCTTAAACATCTCCAGAGAGGGGGCATCCACAACCTCTCTGGGAAACCTCTTCCCGCGTCTCACCACCCTCACCATAAAGAATTTCTTTCTTATTTCCAGCATGAAACTCCCCTCTTCCAACTTACATCCATTATTTCTAGTCTCAAAACCAGTTGTGGTGCTTGCAGAAAACTAAAGATTTCCCTGCTGGCAGCTGCTCTCGATGCTTCTGGACACCTCACCCCATCAACAGTCGTTAGGTGGACCAGCAACACCCATTCAAGTCCTTCTTGCAAGGACACTCCCACCATTCACATTATTTGTAAAGAACCTCCTGTCCCGATTATTGAGACGGCTGTAATGACAGTTGTACCTGGTCAGGTTAAAAGAGAACTGTGTGAATGATGTGTTTCTTTGGTTTGGTGTCTAGCTCAACAAAAAACCTAAACTGTTTTCTCATTTCAAGAAGAAAATGGGCAGGGCAAACCAAAACACGGCTCTATATGGAATTACAAGAACAAAACAGTAATAGATTAAACACACACTGATTTAAAGAATTTTTCTACTTTCAAAAAAGTAAACATGTATCTGGCAAACAAGTACTGCTTTACAGCATTCTGAAAACGCTGAAAGTTTTGAACTTCCTGAACTTTCTAAAGTAAGTTCAGAAATTCTAGTATTTTAGAAAAATTCTAGAATTTTTAGAATTCTAACACTTTTAATCCCAGTAAATATCTTGGACCCGTGAAACCATGAGGTAAGAATTCTCTAGGTTTTACAGGTAATTCAAAACAAGGACAAGAAGTTATTCACAGCTGGATAATCAGGTTGTGAATATAAGAATTTAATATGTTTATACAGCCATACATTTTTAAGTAAGCCCTTTGGTACTGCATGGTCCCCTCTACCCAGTACTAAGAGCCAAAAACATTCACAGAATTAGCCAACTCAGACATCAAAATTAAACCAAAAGAAAATTAAAAAGGAAGGTTCAAGGGGATGAAAATGAAGCACTAAAGCAACCACAAACAGCTCACATTCTGCAAACAGAAAGTGAGGGATTGTACAACTCAAAAAATAAGCCACGAGACTGAGGAAACTAAAATAGCATCTCCCTACTGCAGGAGATGAAGCACATCACTCACCTGCAATTTTACCTTCTAAACAACTGCTTTGTACCATGGTTGTCATGTCAACTGTGTTGCAAAATAGCCCAGGAAGGTGTACACTTACCACACAGCATTAAATAATGCATCACAGCAAACAAAGAAGGAGAAAAGCAAAAGGAGGAGGGAGAAAAGCTAATTTTTCAGCTGAGGCTAGACAGCAACTTCTGATGGCAAGAGACGGCTCCTGGATCAGGAGGCAACATCACTAGATGTGAAAAGAGTAATTCTGTTGCTAAATAACTGACAGAAATGGGTAAGAGAGATGATAGATGAGTTTTGCTCTGGAAAATTATTGATAAAGGATATGTGTGAAAGTCTCATACCATTAGCTTTGTCTGAGGTGCTCAATAGAGGCTGGCTGTCTTGGAGAGAAGGGGAAGTATCTGTCACTCAAAGAAGTGATGACAGAGCTACCACAATGCAAAGCTGAAGTAAAGCCTAATTCCCACTGGAGATGAAGAGAGTTTTGGCATATAAAGACTACAACAGGCTGGTCCTTGCCCCCTCCAAACCCACGCCATCCTAGAAGCTGTTGCAGATTGAGTGGGGGTGGGAGAAAATGAAAAATTTGGAATGTGGCTTGGTCAGGACGCCCTGCTCAGGGTCTGCTAACTTTTAACAAGATAAGACAGAACACAAAGTCAAGATAAGACAGAATACAAAGGTGTATAAACAAGACAACACGATGTTGGAGTTGTACTACTTAATCAAGGACCAGTGAAACTTGAAGTATCAGCAGAATCGCCCCCAAAGGTGTAAAGTTCAACCCCAAGGAAAACTACGTGCTTCAACACAAGATGGCAGTGCGACCCCAAAACGACCACCGACCCACTTCTTTAGGACTAAGCCAGGCTGTACAAGAGGGCGGATCCAAATTAGCATATGAAACGAGAACTTTTATTAGCATAGATAAGAGCTTAATGAATATTCAAGTAATAAATGCGTGATAAATGCTGGCGATTTCAGAACTAAGGTGTCCACCTAGGGAGGAGCATCCCGTGTAACCGGGCACTGTGATAAGGAAATGCTTACTCAGTAACCCTGTTTATCTGGTTTAACTTTGTTTCTATGTTCCAAGATTAATTTAGCCTGCAGTACCTGCAGATTAGAAGACAGGCAAAATTCACAGAAATCCGAAATTTAGTCTTCCTCCTACATACAATGTGATTTTTTTCATTTCTAATAAAAATTATTTTTCTTAAACTTTCTATCCCTTTCTTCTCTAGTCAGCTTCTTTTTCTCTTCTAGATGAACCGTGCTTAGCATAATTACACTCTTCTCCATCTGATCCACTAGTTGTTCACATAGCAATAACTAATTAATAACTCAATTTCCTTTTTTTTATATATTGTGCCACATAGACTCACTTAAAAACCAATAGCAACTTAACTGTGAAAAGTTCTACCTAGTTCCCACAATTCTCTTCAAGAATTTTTCCC
This sequence comes from Turnix velox, assembly GCA_013400935.1. Taxonomy (NCBI): domain Eukaryota; kingdom Metazoa; phylum Chordata; class Aves; order Charadriiformes; family Turnicidae; genus Turnix; species Turnix velox. The sequence continues at coordinate 140,936 of VZTY01020418.1, forward strand.
TATTCCACATTTTAAAGAGTGAATGTCTTGATTTAACACCTTCTACATAACATTTGGATGGATGCCCATTTCATCTATATGGTATATTAGCATTTATTACGAAAGTTTTAATCAATATATTTTTATAGCACTTTCAATCTCTCCTCTTCCCTTCCCTCTCATGACCCAGTTCAGTAATACCTAAGTAGGAGATATCAGAATGTGAAATTTTACTCTGCTGTGCATTTTCTGTTTATTTGAATGGCTTCAGCAGGATGAAACAGAAAAAGTTGAAACCACTAGACCAGGTTGCTCAATGCCTCATCCAGCCTGTCTTTAAACACCTCCAGAGATGGGGCATCCACATCTCTCTTGGCAACCTCTTCCAGTGTTCCACCACTCTCACTGTAAAGAATTTATTTCTTCTATCCAGTCTGAATCTCCCCTCTTCCAATTTACATCCATTATTCCTACCCCTGCCATCAGATACCCTATTAAAAAGTCCTACCCCTGTCTTTCTGTTAGCTCGACGATGAGCAGTTGCTGTTTTTCCCTCAGACATTTGCTTCCTACCTGTTGCCCTGGGCCTCTCCTCTCTTCTATACATAGATCAGTCGCTAATTTTCAGCTTGGATACGCTTACAGCCGCTATTTCTTAACTCTGTGATCTCTTTATTTCGTAAAGATGAATTATTTAAGATTAAACATAGCAACAATCACTAAATTATTTCCCTCTTTATGAGGGGTTGGACCGGGTCCCTCCCAACGCTTCGATTCCCTCAGGGGCTGCGTTTGGCGCGCCGTGTCGCGCTGACTCTGACGTCACCCCGACTACATTTCCCAGAGATCCGCGGGCACAGAGGCCGCCGTCGCTTTTCCTTCTCCTCCCTGCTCCGTTCCGCAGAAGACGACGGAGGAGGCGGCAAGATGGCGCTCACCAGGTGGGTCCGATCCGTTCTCTCCCACTAGCTGTGTGCGGGTAGCCGCTTTCCCCCTGGGCTCCCCGTGGCTTTTCCTCCACTTTGCGGGTCCCCGCGGGCGGTGAGGAGGCCGCGGCCTGCCCTGGGCGCTAGGCCCGGGGGACGCTGAGGAGGCCGCGGCCTGTCCTGCGCGCTAGGCCCGGCGGGAGGTGAAGCGGCCGCGGCTTGTTCTATGCGGTAGGTCCGGCGGGCGGTGAGGAGGCCGCGGCTTGTCCTGGGTACTAGGCCTGGGTGGTAGGTCCGTTCCGCCGGGTGGTGAGGAGGCTGCGGCCTGGGTCTAGTCGGGTCTAGGGGAGTTGCACTGCGCTCCCTTGGCCCTTCCTGTCCTCTCGGAAAAGCTGTTTGATGCTGCCGCGGATTCTGGTTTGTGTCCGCCTCACGTTGTATTCCGTGGGGAAACGGAACTCCCGGGTCTTAGCTGGAGGCGGTGGGGCTGTAGGCTTTTGTCGGGGTTTGTTTGTGGAGGGCCCGGGTCTAGTATTTGTAATCAAATGCCGTGTCTCTGGCGAGGCCCGGGAGCACAGCCCTTGCGATCTCTCAGAATGCTCTCTCTGTAGCAAGCATAAAGGCACTTCCTTAAAAAAATACAGCTCTGTAGCTGAAAAATGGGAAGTTTCAACTACTGGGTTTTGGCCAGGAGGAATCTGGTGTTAAGGTGGGATGTTGATGGATCTCTTTATGGGTAGTTGCCTTGAGAAAAAGGAAAGGTGAAGCGTTGGGAGTGTGGACATTTTCATTTCCTGCTCTGTAGTGGTAGAAATAATACACGGTGATGTGTAAGCTCTCTGTTGGAAAAGGAGCATCGTCGTGCATTCCAATTCAAGCAGGATGTGAATTTAGCATCAGATGTTATACAGATCTTCCAGAACATCAAGACAGGAGTTTTAGACCCATAACCTCAGAAGTTACTGCAGTCAAGCTTATTTTTAATTGTGGCATTCAAATTCCCTAAATTTCTTCTTAATCTACATATAGTGGTTGTGGAGAAAGTAATAATTTAGTAGTATGGTTGAGTGGCACTGAGTGAAATTATCAGAGTTAATTTTTTTTCCTCTCTCCTGTTGTTTTGGCTCTCTGTGGGTGTGCAGTTTCTTACCAGCTCCAACCCAGTTGTCTCAAGACCAGCTGGAACTAGAAGAAAGAGCAAGAGCTCAGAGGTCCAGGCAGACTGCTCTTGTCTCATCACGACGGGAACCTCCCCCATATGGTTATCGGAAAGGATGGATTCCAAGAGTTCTAGAGGTAAATACTTAAATTCAAACTCTAGTAGTGCATCTTCTAATGAAGGGGGGAAAGTTTTTTTTTCTGTAGTGGGAGCAGACTCTGAGTTTCTCAAGTGTAGCACAGTGTTATGCAGAGCCTTACCACATCCAGGCTGATGAGGGTGTTCTTATGTGGATGATATTGTTCTATTCACCAGGTTACTTAGAACATTTGATGGAAAACAGAATGTCATAGGGTCTCTTCCCTTTGGAGACTGTTGCATATTTCTATAGGTCTGATTCTTTTTTTTTCTATGATTCTATGCTCCTTTTGGCTTACAATCTGAAGGCAAGGATCCTCTGATAAAAACATCTGTTTCTGTTTCTCTGTCACTAATTATTAAATACACATTCCAGATTGTAGCTGGAGTGAGTGAACACGTGTATGTCAGAAAACAGCATGGTCACTTGTATTCTGTTTGTAGCACAACAAAAGATAGTAGCTGGTGGCAAAAAGGTTAAGAGTTAGAAGCCAATTTAATCATTTGTTGGGTATTGATTGTCTGGCAAGATGTTTTGGATGACTTAACAGTTTAATACAATTTCAACTAGAAATGATGGAAGGCAGAAGGGAAAACAGAATTGTATGTATACCTCTGATTATAAAACTGTTTTAGATCAGTTTCTGACCTTGAATCACAAACTCTTGTGGATTTTGAAATTGCACTTGGGATCTCCTGTTATGAAGTAGAAGCCAGTGGTCTTGGGATGGGGCATGATGTTGAGATTTTGATACTTTGTGTGATCCTGCATTGACCCAAAATGCCATCCTTTCCCAGGGTAGGAACAGCCTTACTCTCGTTGAAGTTTACATTCCATTTTTGTAAAGATGGATCTCACACCATACCATGGGGATCCATTAGTGCTAGATAACATGGTTTAAAATAGTAATTCTATGGTTTTCTAAGTCAAGGATTCAGTGGTGTCAACTATCTTCTGGCACAGTGAACGTGGAGAGAAATAGTCTACCTAAAGAACGAAATCAAAGAAAAATTAATTTCTCAAGCACATTTAAAATAAAAAGTTCCATTGCAAAAGGAGAGGAAGACGCCTGTGCTGCTTTAAGCAAATCCTTCCTCTGAAGAACTGCATTTGAAACAGTATCCTAAAATAGTTCTATGAATAGCACCATTTCAATGTGGATCCTTTTGTTAATGAGTCAGGATGTTCTACTTAAGAGGTCTTTTGGCTCTCTGTTCATTAAATGCAACATGTTGAATGAGAGAGGAAATAAACCTTAAGAACATTGATCTGTAGAACCCTGTGCCAGTTCTCAATGTATTTGCATGCCAAAGTAAGGATATGGCATAGCTTGGCATTTCTGCCATTGTAAAGCTCCCAACTACAGGCTGGCTTTGAAGGCTTTTAACTTTTTTCCTTCATTATATTGTGAAAAACAACAAGCAACGAGTAGAGATTTTCACAGAAAAATCGCTGCTTATGTAATTTTCATGGTTGCTTTACTGCAGAATGTCAATTTTTAAAGTTCTGATTGATAACTTGAATGTGAATGAAACAGTCATGTATTGTCTTTAGTACTGTAGTGCCTCCACATTCTAGTCAGAAATATGAGCTCTTGCTCCATGTGAAGAATAATTACTGCAAGATGTCTCTTCATTTTCATTTTAATAACTTTGACTTCTGTGGCCTATGGTTCTCTTCCCAACTAAGTTAATCAGTTACTACAGCATTCTGGCAGTGATTGGTTTTGTTAAACTCAATCCACTTTTTCATTTCCCACCCGTGTATTACCCAATCTTTTAGTCATTCAGTCCTCCATTTTTTATGTTTTGTGTAGGATTTTGGGGATGGAGGTGCTTTCCCAGAAATTCACGTGGCCCAATATCCATTGGATATGGGCCGAAAGAAGAAGATGTCCAATGCTTTGGCTGTTCAGGTGGATGCAGAAGGAAAAATAAAATACGATGCTATTGCTCGACAAGGACAATCAAAGGACAAGGTAATATTTCTTCAAATACATCATCTGGTGTTGTATGTCCTTGGGATTTGCTCAGTCTTTATTTGGTGTCTTGAATTACTTGTTGTGGGGAAGGTGCCAGAATATTAATTATACTTAAAGAATGTTGTGACTAAATATTTGACAGTGAATAGAAATTTTATGTAATCACAGAGCATAAAAAATTATTTTGAACAGATAGACAGGAAATTACAATTCTGCTACTTTGGAGGAGGTTTTAGGATAAATAAAAAAAAACCCTCATTTTCACAACTTGTCAAATATATCTTGAAGGATCAGATTAACTTGCATGTTGCAGAACTGTTCGAGTTGGAATCAAAGTATATTTGAAAAAGAAATAAAAGTGATCATTTGCTTTAGGCAAAAAAGGCTAATGTATTGCTTTCAGTTCAGAGTTTGGATAATACTTAAAACAGGCAAAGTAAAATTTAAAGCTGTGAACTTTTGTCATTCGTGAAGATCAGTACTAGCATTTGTTAACTTTCAATATGGCATTGCTAATGAAGCAGTGTTGTTCATGTTTTGTAGTCTTAGATAGCAGGATGGGAGAGATGTGTGGGTTTTCCAAAAGTGGGCTGTGTAGATGTGAAATTAGGGTTTCCTAACTCTAAGCTCTGCCTTCTGAGTCAGCTTGATTCTGATTGCATCCAGCTGCATGTAAACGCTAAGACTAAAGATGAAGTATTGTGATTCAATGGGGGGAGTAAAACTGAGTGAAAATGAAGTATTTGGAACAACTTCACCGGAAAGAGCAGAACTGTTGCTTGATTTATTCTTTTTTTTCCTGGAGAGAGGAAGTATCAGGAACGATGTTGTAGGGAGTGCTTTTTCAGGAATCTGTGCCGAGTTGAATAATTCGGAATATTTGCTGTAAAAGAGTACTTGTAGTAGTACAGTGTCAGTAGGATTATGTAGAGATGCTTCATTATCCTTCAAGCTACTGTCATAATTCTGAGGATTTTTTCTTCGGTCTTAATACTTAAAGAAACAAATTCTTATCAGCCTGCTAGAAACAAGATGGAGTTTCTTATCCTGTTCTATGAGCTACTTGTTATGTCTGAGTCAAGGATTTTTTGCATGGTTAGGTCTTGTGTTGCTGTAGATGATTCCAATCCTTTCTCTACTCACATGACTGAAGGCTAAAATAACGCATCAGTAATTAATAAACTTTGAGACTGTCCCCTAATTGGGAAAATAAGGTCATATAATTGCTTTGTGTTTTTGTTAAGATGGAAGAGAGTAGAAGGAATTCATTCTGCACTGCTTGATGACAGCTTCTTAATTTACACAAAGAATTGATGAGCACTGTATGGGACTGGTCTGGATATGTAGAATAGAATATATTGAGGGGATATATTTGTGTCTTATAAATAAAGAAATGTCTGTCAAGACATTTAGCATCTGTCATCTGTCTTGTGAAGTTTTAAATGTGATTGACATCTAAATCCTACCAGTGTCTTACACAACCACTTAGGTAAGATTATTCTCCTGAAGGCAGTAGTATGCACATTTCTATTTGCTACCTCTGAGGCTGCCCCAGCCAGAGGGGCATTGTGTGGCTGCACTAAAAATGGAGTATTTATGTCTCTGCCTAGAAAGAGAAATATATTTTCTTGCTTTTTCTTGAGCAGTCAGAATGAAATATCTGAAACACAGGCTGATGCTGCCTTTTAAATTTCATGAAATACCATGAAAAATGGTAATGAATGTGGCTGCTAAAATATCAAATAATCCCAGTCTCCTTTTTTGTCTTTTATTAATAAAACATCTCAACATTACTGTTAAAATTAAGTAAACATCTAGAAAAAAAGGACACAGTGCAAGCTCTTTGCCCACCTATATCACCCCAAAAATGACTCCATTTAGAACATGCAAGTTGGGCACAATTTTTTTTGTATTTTCAGACTAGTTTAATCCATTTTGTGAATTTCTTCCATATTAGTGGAGCTTTCCATTTGCACACAGTACTTTGGGGTTTAAAATACTTCATGGAGCTCATTTGCTCCTCGGTGTACAGTAGGTTTTAGAGCACCTCTTAGATTTTCCTATTTTCTTAGTTGTCTTCTGAGATAGTGTGAGCTCTTGCAGCATAATTTGTGCAAGTGTCTGCATGAAGAAGAGAGTTAATTACCTTAGAGGAACACTGTACTTCAGATGTCCTTCATTCAGCATCTGAAGAGCTGGGATATTATTTATACTAATTCAGAGGGTGACAATTTTAGGAGTGAAAGCTTAGAAGCTGCAAGTGGCTTTTGTGTGACAAATTAATGCGGAGGCTAAAGGTCAGTTTCATAGTTTGACAGGAGTTCTATAATAAACTTCAAATAATAGTTGTAGTGGGTTTTTTTAACCCTTTGAACTCAGGTTTTCTGGTGTTGTTTTGTTGGACAAACGTTAAGCTATAATGGAAAACAATAATTTTTTTTCCCTGTAGCCATCTAATAGTGTTCTTTCCCTTTATTTAAAATTGGAGCTACTGACAGCTAGCTGCATGTTACATGAAGATTGAAGTACTCATATAAAGGAAAGTGTCAAGAAGAAATTTCTCAAGCTTTATTTTTTTAAAGAAAATGTGAAACATAATGCAATGAAAAAAAAAAAATCTATGTGCTGAAATCCCCTTCTATCAAATTTTTGAGTAGTCCTGGAAAAAAGAAGTACAAATATGGATTTGTGTTAGGGTTTTTTTCTGTCCTAGGAGACTCAGAAAAAGGAAAAGAGTAGGAAAGTGAAGGAGGAACCTTGTTTCTAATCCTAGATTTGAGAATGATGTATGTAATCATAGGGAAATTGCTTTTCTTTGATTATTCCACTTGCTCTATGGGAGTCATATAATAACACATAGTTGTAATAACTGTGGAGATATATAGAAATTTTTATTAGTATCTAAACTATAATCTTGACCCCAAACATTTGCTTCAATATATGTATTTTTATTTCTGTTCACCAGCACTGACTAAAATATATCTTCTTCCAGGTTATTTACAGCAAATACACAGACCTTGTGCCAAAAGAGGTCATGAATGTGGATGATCCTGAATTGCAAAGACCAGATGAGGAGGCAATCAGAGAGGTATTCCATGCACTGATGTGCCTGGTTGTCAGTGGTGTGATGCACACCTTGCATGTGTGGTGCACACCTTGCACATGTGATGAGATGCATCCTGTGGTTTCTTTTGTCTTCAGATAACAGAAAAGACAAGAGCAGCCTTGGAGAAATCAGTCTCTCAGAAGGTTGCAGCAGCCATGCCAGTTCGAGCAGCTGACAAGCTGGCCCCTGCACAGTACATTAGGTAGGTATTGCTGCTCTGTGTGTAAGATGTTATATACAGAATTGATTAAAATTTGGTTATTCCTTGGATTTCTGAGAGCAGAAATTGCTCCTGAATTCTGTTCTTGTGGAAGGAAGGTGAAACTGGCACAAACACATTGAATTAACCTGCTAATGATGACCTGGTTTAATGTGTGGCTTAATGTCTCATGACTTGGGGCATTTTGTGGGGGGTGAATCATTCCCATTTTAAAAAATACACAGCACTAAAAATTCTACAGTGCAGTTTGTTGATCATTTCTGGTTTTTGATAACTGGTTTTGAAGATGACTTTAATTGTTTTACTCAGGTACACGCCATCTCAGCAAGGTGTTGCCTTCAACTCTGGAGCAAAACAGAGAGTTATTCGGATGGTGGAAATGCAGAAGGACCCTATGGAGCCCCCAAGATTCAAGTAACTATTAAAAACTTGTTCATGGCAAATAAAAGATGCTGAAGTGTATTTCCACACAGCACACTGATTGTAATTGTTCTCTTCATTGTTCAGAATTAACAAGAAGATTCCACGTGGTCCACCTTCTCCTCCTGCACCAGTAATGCACTCTCCTAGTAGAAAGGTATGAAATGCCATAGCTCTTTTTATTTTTAAATTCTAGATGAGTTGACAAGTTCTGCTTTGACCAAGTTCATTTCTGTACCCCTTCACTTTCTTTTAAAGTGATGTTAGGCAATAAACTTAGTCTTTCTGGTCAGTTCTAAAGTACCTCTCTTTTACACAGCCTTCAACAAGGTGCATCAAGATCTTCCAGATATTTTTTGCATTGCTGGAGTAGTTTCTGTTGTTTCTAATCATGGCTTTAGTCTTTCTACACTGATGTTGCTGTCAGACAACACTATTAAGCTAAGAATTAATAACATTAACTTGTTTTATTACGGATTGGCTCCTTCTGAGAGATAAGTGTAGGGGTGGTTTATCAGTTTCCTGTAACTCAAACCTGTCACTGAGTGTGCAGATGGTAACAAGCTGCCAGGCAGTTCTGTATTCCCCTATTCTATAAGTTTAAGAGATGACTGTAAATCTGTTGTGATTCTGGTTAATGTTGACAAAAGTACAGCACAGAAGTGAGGATCTTAATGCTGTGAAGAAGAGTCAGGTTTTTTGCAGCAGTGTCCTGAACTTTGTGCTCTGTTTCAGTAGTTCACTTAAAAAAAAAAAACAACCAGTATTTCCTTCTGCTGTAAATTTCAAGATGACTTTGCTTTTTCTCTTGAATCAGATGACTGTGAAAGAGCAGCAAGAGTGGAAAATTCCTCCATGCATTTCAAACTGGAAAAACGCAAAGGTAATTAAGTTGTCATAAATCCACTTTTCTAACGTTGCACCATGCTGGGAGACTTCTGGGAATGATTCAAGCTTGAATAATACTGGTTTGAAACCAGTAGAGAGAGTTAGGTAAATGGGTTGCTTCCATCTTAGAGAAAAAAATGATTGTACAACTCAGTTTTTCTCTCCTTAGCATATGAGGGTTGTCAGATTGATGGGAATATAGAACTGAGAAGATTTTACTTCAAGGCAGAGATTGTGCATTCTGAGAGGAAAATTGGCATTAAGATCTCCATGTTAGTTCAGTGTGTGGAATCTGAAACTGAATTCTCTGAAGCTCACAAATTAAAGCAATCTGAACTAAAAAAAAGGAAGAATTATTTTGAGAGAACCAAGCACATTTCTTTTTAATGCTGCAATCTATATTTCTGGGAAGTTTTTCTTGTTGCATTCACTCACTGATTAATTTTCATCCCTGGTTAGCTCAGCTGTTTTAATTCCTTTTATTGAGTAGGTATGTCCTATCTCTGCTTTGCTTTGTTTTTATGTTCAGAGAGAAGGGAGAATTTATAATTTGCTGCAGTAACTGGTCTAATCATTCTCAAACTTACCAAGCTGTTGTTGAGGCAGCCTCTTCAAATGGAGGAAGGAAAAGATGAGTGTTTGGATGTTATTTTATTTTTTCTACCCCAACACAGCTGTATAACTGGGTCTGATGCTAATTAGTAGATCAAATTTTAGATTACAGATGCTAAAACCAAAGCACAAAATTGTGTAGAGCTTGCTAAAGGGTCTTAAAATACCATCTATAAATAATTTTAAGTTGCAGCTTTTGAAGGCAAAATTGGCATTTTAGTGTCTCTTGCTTTTGCTGGCAGCCTTGACCTTTACTTCTCATTTTGCATCAGGTAAGCTCTTAATAGGTATGAAAACAGTTCAGGGAAAACAGTTTTTAAGCAGAAAAGGTAAAATAGCATAGAAACTGGGAAGGATGTTATTTGTAGTTCTTAATGCAATGCAAAGAGGGGACCTTATTGATCCAAAATTGTTATTTGTAGGATGATGTGACTTGAAGGGATAGAATGGAATGGAATAGGTTTGGGTTGGAAAGGACCTTAGAATCATAGAATCAGAATAGTTTGGGTTGGAAGGGACCTTAAAGATCATCGAGTTCCAACCCCCCTGCCATAGGCAGGGACACCTCCCACTAGACCAGGCTGCCCAGTGCCCTGTCCAGCCTAGTCTTGAACACCTCCAGAGATGGGGCATCCACAACCTCCCTGGGCAACCTGTTCCAGTATTTCACCACCCTCACTGTAAAGAATTTCTTTCTTATGTCTAGTCTAAATCTATCCCCCTCTAATTTATATCCATTGTTTCTAGTCCTCCCATCCGATATTATGTTAAAAATTCCTTCCCCTGCCTTTCTGTAGGACCCCCTCAGGTACTGAGAAGTTACTCTGAGGTCCCCTCTGAGCCTTCTCCAGGCTGAACAACCCCAACTCCTTCAGCCTGTCCTCATAGGGCAGTTGCTC
>VZTY01020419.1:0-10880 GCA_013400935.1 Turnix velox
TTTTCCCCATCTTCTTCTTCCTTCATTCTGTTATTTTCCAACATAAAAAAATCCACTTTGCCAACAAGCTTTGAACTCATAATAGCACTTTTTCCCCTTAGTGACTCTTTGCTGCTATATTTCAGTGTAATTTTTGTGGCGTTTTGTTGCCTCAATCGTCTTTGCAAATGGTTGTACTTTTAATTTCTGCTGTTCTCAGGTGATACAGGGAAGGAAAATAATTTGCATTGCTATGGAAGTGCTCAGAGCTTCCCCATCATGCGACTGCCTACACTGCATTAAATACCAGCCAAATGGCAGATCTGTGTCACTACAAAGGAACACAGAGACAGAATCTCAAATTTTTCATCAAATCCTTTACTGTTAATAAAGCACTAGAATCTTGCTTCTGCATGAGTATCTGCAAGCAGTACATGGGAAAGTCAAATTGATGAAACTATCTCAATGCAACTTGCAGCTTTTCCTTGTGTATTGCTGGTTTTGCTTCTGTACTGCCCATGAGGCAAGGAAACTTAATCTTGGTGTCAATCTGTAGACTTCCTGTCATCAAAAGTTTTGTGGCTGATAAAGCTGGTAAGCTCCCCTTAAAAACCCAAAACCATTAAAATAATTTCCTGGGGTCTCCCTAGTTGAAGTAGAAATCAACATGGGTTACTGCTGGTGACAAATCAATTAATCATCCTTTCCAAATGTATAACTTCATATGCATTTCCAGTGTTCTTATGATACAGGGTATTTTTAGCCATATTTAATTGTAATGGATGAAATGTTCCCCCAGCAGATAGTAGGAGAGTCTTCTAACAGCATTTGGTTTCTGTACGTGGCTCAGGAATTAATTTGGCTTGTTGTATTGTAATAAATCTTGCAATTCTTGTTTTGCGCATTTCTCATTGATATTTAGGCAAAGGATAGTCTTGCAGTTAAGAGAACAAAAGTGAGTGGCATGACATCTGTTCCTGGCTCACTCAGTACTTCCTACAGAAAACAAAGTAGATGGAAAACTAAGTAGAAGTGCAAAGTCTTTAAATTTCCTTCAGTGGTATATCTTTCCTAATGCAGACAGTTCTTAGAAGTGTTGGATGAAGAGTCAAGTCATTTTAAGACCAAATAAAACAACAAGTCACATTTTGCAACCAATGTTCTTGCATCTTGTTTTCCTCTAGTGGTCAAGTATGTGGGTAGAAAATTTTTCAGTTGCTGGGCAGTTCTTATTGCTTCTCAGCCACCTACTTTTATTGTTAAGTCTTCATTTTGTATGTATGCTTTTTCAAAACCAAGGAGACCTAAAGTAATGGCTGTTGATTGTAAGTATTTTATTACTTAGCTGAAAGCACCTTGTCAGAGCAGTTTCAGGAGTGGGAGTTGTCATCCCCTTCCTTCCCCCAGTCCCAACCATTCATTTCCCCTGCCAGGAGGCCACACCATGGCAGGAGCATACACCCATCTTTGCACAGCTCTGCCCTTAACAATAAACTGAATTCCGAGGCTTATATATTCCAACAGAGTGACAAAGGGTTAAAGTATTTGTTTTTAATGATTGGCAAGTGGTGTTATCCCTCTGAGGTTAATAGATGGCTTGTGAGATTCTGTGTTACAGTGATGTAAGAGAAACACATGGGTCAGCAATGTCCACCAGGATTGCTTCTGCATAAAGAGAATTATCTGTGGCTGAAACAGATTGTCTTCAGTCAGCTCTGTTTATTTTTCAAGAAAAGAGATAAACCTCCAGTGAAATCACTTATGTGTTGAGGAATGAGAGGCTGATGCTGGATAATGCTTGTCCATATAAATGACAGCTCAGGAAGCTTCTTTAGAGTTATAAGATTTATAGCAGTCATCACCCCCTGGATGATGCAACAGGTTCCAGGGAAGATCTGCCTGCTTCTGTTATAAAATATTTATATTCAGGCTTTATGGCTGAGTTATTTCATAGGTTTGTTTGTTTTTCTGAGAGTATATCTATGCTAAATTAGCTACAGGTTCTTGCAGGGCAAAGTTATTCTGGTTGAAGAATCATACTGACTGATTCCAGGTGCTTACTTCATTTGATTTATTATAATCAGCCAAATAATTACTTATGTAATGTAAAAGATAACATGATTAATTAGCGTGTTGTTGTTGCAGGGACAGCCACATTTAGAGTTGGGCAAGAAGAACTTTGTTTGCTAACTACGAAGTCCATCTACACCATCATCCTTCCTTTTCTCTAGATAGAATAAAAACCTTAAATATGTCTGAGGTGGGCCCATGAGCAGAGTTGGGGGTGGAAGCACCAGTAAAAGGTGATCAAAGCAATTAAGGCCTGTTAGTACACTCATGCCCCTGACATTATTAAATGTGTTTCATATCTCTGTCACGTCTTAAGATTTAAGGTGTTTTAAAGTTAGTTACTCCATTGATTTTTTGCTGGTAATACAGGTGAGTTCATTGGCCAGATAGGTTTTCTTTATAAAATTTTATAAATTATGTGAAATCAGTTATTCAAAATGTCCCATGGAAGCAAAAGTTAGAGCTGACCTGGTAGGAAGGAGGGCAGAAGTCTTCAGGACTCAATTAGGGCAAATACCTGAAGCAGCACATCAGTGTGATGGGAAGATACAACCTGCATGAGGTTGCGTAGCATGAGGTTGCGTACCATGAGATTGTCTCCAACGTAACTGATGGCCAGCGTATCAGGCTGAGATACAGTGAGAAAATGTCTCAGTAAAGTATTCTCTAAAGCTTGTACTTTGACATGAAAGAAAACATCCAAACCTCTTTTTGCTGTTATTTTTAAAACAAACCATGGAGTAACTGCTCTCTTACAGCTGCTTGTTATACTTAGCATTTCCTGCTCTGCCCATCTTTGAGCTGGTAATTCCTTTTATCAGTCTGACAAGACATTATGCCTGCTAAGCTGAGTACAGCATTAAAAACTGCACTAATAATTGATAGTCTTGTGGCACTTCAAAGAACTATCAATAGTGCATGATGTGGAGTTTTCACTGAAGGATGTCCAAGACCACACACATGAAAAAGACTGAAAAATAACCTATATAACCTCAAGGAGCTTAGGTGCTACACCATCATAATAATAGTAGATGTTCGTGTGTACATAATCTTGATGGAGTCCCAGGTCCTTCTGCAGTGGGATCTTCAGCAAAAGGGTCTGATGTTATAGTGCTGCTGGTTCTGTTTTTGTGTGTGCCCTAAGGTTAGAGTGTGACAATGTAAAGCCAAGGCCAGGAGGTGCCTGGGCTGTATCAGGGAATGCACTGAAGCACCCTAAAGCATATTGTCAGCTGTCTGATCCACAGGCATCTGCTGCAGTCAATCCGTAGCCCTGGGTGCTTCCTTGTGTGCTTTCAAACGCTTTTCTCACTTTTCCCAGGGATTCGCTGCTTGTCTGTGACTCCAGAAAATATCAGAGCAAACAGCTAAAATTTCTCTTTGCCGGGCAGTTTTGCTGAGCTGTGTGGAATGGATTATGCAGTCTCTCTACAGCTGAGATTCATAATCAGCCCATCTTGTACTAGTGTGTTTGATCTCATGTGACTGTAACTGGACACCAGAGACTGCACCTAGAGGCATCCTCAGATGACTATTCCAGTTAACTCTGGGGAAGAAGGAGATTCTTAGGGAAAAAACCAATATGTTAATAAATAGTGCAGTGGAAGCAAAGAGATATCCAGACACTGAAACAGCTTCCTAAGTTTTCAAGAGGCAACTCTATGCAGAGAAAATGAACTAACTTGATGTGATGCAGTGACAGCTAGAGCCAGTAAAAGAAGCACAAAAGCAAAGCTGCTTTGTCCTTCCATGCTCCTACCTCTCCCTGGCTTCAGGTTCCTAACCTAGTTTGGATGCAGTAATACTCCGCTGGGATCCAAAAACAAAACGAGCTCTTTATCTGTACTTGGCAAAGCTCCAAGTGATTTCAGTAAAAGGAAGCTGAGTAAGGACTTGGCTGTAGGTGGATGAGAGGCTGTGCAGTGTTTATTTATTAAATATATTCAACTTGATCTCCTGTTTGCAGCCTGCCAAAGCAAAGGTGATTAAAACTTCCCTCCCCCCCCCACTACATTTCATTACTGAAATAATAATCAGAACATTTTTTCTCTGCATTATTAACTGGAATAATCTGTCAAGCAAGCAATTGAGTTGTTTCACCTTAGCACAGTCTTTGCCAAGAAAGATTGAGCACTGTGATAATTTAATGGAAAATATTTTAGTTGCATTTCTTTCAGACATAAATTCTATGTAGACAGACATCTAATGGGATAAAAGAGGTTTGTCTTAATACCACAGAGATTTATCTGATTTTATGTTTTTCCCAGTGTGAAGCAGTGCAGAGTGTATACAAGAGTGAGCAAAGTGAAGTTAACCCACCTCTTCATGATACGGGTGTAGCAACAGCTGTGCCTTTTCAAGCATCATTGAACTTTGCATGGAAGTAGAAACATGATTATCTCAAATACTCTTTTGATAACTAAAAGATGATTAAAAAAGAAGTTCACTTCATGCTGTGCAAAGCCACATTAGGGGCCATGCCTGTGAGGACAGACCAGCATGACTAACTCAACATCCAGGCAGAAATTACCTAAAAGATGTAAATATTATCAACAACAAAAAAATAACTGAATTCTGGGGTAATTTCAACCAAGTAACAAATGAAAATCAGGCTTTGCCAACAGAGGTGACAAACAGCTCTGTAGTTCCTCAAATATTTTTATGTGCTAAAAATAGGCATGTCTTGCTTTAATTGCATGAGAAACTATGAGCTGAGGAAGAGTAAAAGGTCATTAAAAGGTGCTTGGTGTGAAGGTAGAAAATGGGATCAGGGCATGCATATCAGAAGGGAAAGTTATGATAAAGATGTGGACGTTAGATATTCTGCAGGGCTGAGTTATCTGAGTTGCTTTAATTACGTCCTAAGCTAGAAATTGCAGCAATAATGCAAGTGAGGCAATGTAAAAGGTTAAAAAAGCCCAGATACTGTGGATTTCCCCAGCAGTGCAAATAAAAGTGAAGATTTACAGGTAAAAACTCTTACAAATCATCTTGACTTCCAATTTTTTCATGTCAATTCCATGTTAATTAGATAGAAATGAGACAACATTCTTCTCATAGTTGTGTAGTAATAAAATCTGCCAGCTGTAACACAAAGCTAAACTGAAAGATGGAATGGTTTGCTTCAACCAAATAAAAAATGGTCGGCTTCAATGCAAGCGTTTAGTAAGTGACATCATTCTAAAAATATGAAGCACCTCTTCTTCTCCTCAGCATGTGCAGCCAGGTTCTGCATGACTCTTGCTGGGATGTTCTCAAGTTGCTTCAAGGATTTCAGTTCTGGAAATGCAAAAGGAGATTACAGAAGCAAGTTTAGGTGCTGGGATTTGCTGGATTTTAGAAGGCCCCATGTCCCTCCTGGGGGTCTGTGTTGCTGACTCAACACTACATTCTCCATCCTGGCCCCTTGGCAGCTTCTCAGAAGGGCTCAGCTCAGCATGGCTCCTGCTGTACCCTTCTGAGAAGCCCTGGGGTCAGAGCTGCTCTCATTTCCCGTGGGTGCATTTCACTGTTTTAGACAAGAATTTTACTTAGGAAGGAACTTTTCACTTCCAAGACTGCTTCTCATTAATACCTATAAGATTTAACTTAGTAGATCGCTGCATAAGTCTTGTGCTTCAGAAGATTTACTTGTGAGCGCATATGGTCTGCTATAGAAATTCATAAGTCATAATTCTCAATAGATGTGATCTGCTCTGCACAAATATCTCATTTTATTCCATTTTCCATCTTTTTGAATTTATTGTGCACGAAATCTCAGGGAATCTAGGAATAGCTCTTTCTGGAACACATAGTTTACCTTAATCCTTTCCTGTAAGCACATCCCTGGAATGTCTAGGCATAATTATATCATAAACATCCATCTCCAAGGCTGGCAATACTAAAGAAAAGAATCATCTTGAAGGTTGTTTTCTCCATGTGAGCCTGTAAATGGCACAATAGTGGTATTTAGCAAAATCTAGGAAAAAGGGGGGTTTATGTGAAATTAAGGGAAAAATGAGAAAACCCTGAAAATCAAAGAATAAATAGAGTTAACTGACTTCTGCCTTTGAAGAAAGGCAACATTATTTAAAAAAAATTGTCACTTATTTTTCTCTTTCACATGTACCAGGATAAAACACGTTATCTGTGTGGGTCATGATCACTATTCTGGAAACAGCTCTCAGTCAGCTTCAAAGTGGGAAAAGTGATAGAACTGATAGCAAATGGAAAGTACATAAGAAAGTCTTCTCATATTTTGAGCTAGAAATGACCTTGGGTGTTGCCCATTCCTTCTGTTGTTACAGACATTCATACAGTGACTAAGGTTGACACTGGAAGATTCAGAAACATATACGTTAATTACTCAACTAGATGAACAGGTTTGTGGTCATGAAACTTCTGACAGCCTACACATGTAATTAAGAGCTCCCTGCATCTGCTTTGACATAAGACCACCTGATGGTTCTGATGACTGGAATCTCTTCCCACAACTGATAGGCAGACCCTTTCTTTGTGGAGCTGAGAATCAGTTCTCCCTAGAGGCAATGGTTCCACCCAGTCTGGGCAGGTTTTCAATTAGAAGGAAAAAGAGAGGCATGTTAATCAAACAGCTCATCATTCCTCACCTGTTGGACACTGAGATCTGTTTCCCTTGTACTTGCGGAAAGTGAAGGTCTGACTGGCTTTTCCATTAAATTTTCACATAATGAAATGAAAACTCTGTCTGCAAAGACAAAAAAAGTGCCTTTTGGCCAGTGGATTAGTATTGGTGAATAAAATCGTTAATTCTTCTGGCCCATGTATGTGAGCTTGGAGACTGCTCGAAGCAGCAACTACAGAATGCTGATGGTGCATGTAAATTTCTAGCCAGAATTACTCCAGCAAACATGCAAAAGTTTGCAGACCAGGCTCTCCGAAATTGGGACATGCTAGAATTGGCTTATGCAACCTTAAGTGAGTTCTGTGGACAGAGTTACGATAGCCTTTAGTGAAAAAATTCAATGCCATTTTTCCCCAGCCTCCCTGGACTGAATGGAGGTTGCATGCTAATGGAACGTTGACCTTGTTGGATGAGATGGGAGATGCACAGTGAGACAGGAGGCTACAATCTCATGGCTCAGAGAATGGAACTTTCTCCCGAGTAACTGAATTCTTTTCATCTTTGTGTCACAGATCCCCTGTGTGATACCAGACAGGTTACATAAACTGAACTTTACACAGCTGGTGACTTAAGTGTGCATCCTTAACTTCCAAATCTTCTATACTTGAGACAGTCAGAAACGAGGAATGACTACAGCTGTAGGCAGGTCCTAGCCCTGAAGCAAGGGAGCACTGGAGTTTTCAGAAAAGAGGTCACTGGAACTTCCTCTAAGTCAAGGGTCATCCTTGGAAATGGTTGAATCAGTTTTATTAAGTTGTCCCAACGTAAATTGTGTTTGTCTGACTAGGGTGGGGGGAAGACAGCTTGAAAAACGTAGGAAAATTATTAAAATTGTGTAGAGTCGCAAGCAACCCAAAGCAGAGTCTTCCAAAGGAAAACACTGGTAATAATACAAGTTGCTCTGTCCATTTTTGGACTGTCTCTAGATAGGGGAGCCAGTGGGAGAGATGACAAAGTGAGGAAGACAGGGAAATTTCTCTTTCCAGTTTTAAGAAGTGTATCATTCCCCAGCCCATGAGTGGGAGAGGAGTTGTGCAAACCAATCAGCTCAGGCTCAGCTCCAAGGGGATGACTTAATTACTTGGAGTCAGCCTTCCTGAGTCTTGGGTGTGATGCTGACCTCAGCAAGATCCTGCTGCCTTGTTGCTGCCTGACGTACTTGTTGATATTATTCTTACCCCTCTCCACCTCCTCCACCTCTCTAAAACATTCTGGGTCTTAGTACAGCTGACGTCAGCAGCTGCCCTCAGCAGTCCTAGTAAAGACACAGAGCCAGGGGTGCTCACCTGAGACTGTGACACAGAGATCAGTGTTCACAGAGCCCTGATTGTGCTATAGTTTCCTGTCCACTCTTCTGTGTTGGTCTCATGTGGAACTCACAGGTTTTGATGAAAGCTTTCAAGACTCTTAAAGTTTTGCTTTATTTAACTTCCTTTTTTGGGAAGAATTTGACAGAAAAATTGCTATGAAGTAATAATTTCAGAGTACTTGGAGACAGATCAAATGTAATACCCAAAGATGATTTTCCATGTATTTATTGCAGTTCAACTGGAAACACAGACTCCTTGGCAATCCTAAACTGAAACTCCTGGTTTGTTTTCTGTTTGATACCTCTCTTTCTGGGCTTTATGCTGAAACTCGGGAGGAAAATACTTGTGCAAAATGGGGCAGTGAGAACTGCTGGAAGTGGTTGAGCAGAGCCAGGGGAGTCCTTCTGTCTGAACCAGACTTCCTTTATGTCTCTTAGAACAGGATCACTGTTCATATGTCATGCTCTTACTATTGTGCTGCCCCTGGAAACAAGCAATTTATTTCTGAAAAACTAGAAAAGAGGGTACTGAGAGAAAATCTGCCTCTGGCTCCTCACCAGCTTCCCTATCTCAAGTAAGTTTAAACAAACCAACTAAAATCACATTCAGTTAAAGAGGCAACTTTGAACACACTTTGAAGTGTTGTCCTAAAGCACAATCTAGCTTATCTTTATGACTATATCCATGAAAGCTGCTGATTTAAGCAGGCCAATTTTTTGCATTTGGGAGTGTGAGTGGATGAGTAATTTTGTATTTGTGAAAGAAGAAGGCAGAAGCCCCGCAGGACGTGATGGGCCGTGCAGGATGAAATGCAGAAAGCACAAGGGCCATTTCACCCTCCTCATATCATGTAGAACAGGACGTGTGGATGCCAACAGATCTCATTTCAAGTCAACTCTGTATTTATACTCCTTATGCTCATCTGTTGCACTGAGAAAAGATCATCTGAAAAATGTGATCCCTGTGAATAGTAGCTAAAAGGTTCATTTGACTCATCAAGTAAAGCAAGCAAAAGGCTCATTGGCGGGATCAACAGCTGCCTGCCTGACCTTTACCCATTCTCTCTTTTCTGGCTTCACAGTCAGGACCAGGCTCATTGCGTTCTTAGGAGTCATGTTCTTAGGAGGGCTATTTTTATTCTCCGTGTGGTTTCTCAGCATAGTGGGTCTTTAGGAATATTTCATTCCACGTCAATCCTTTTAAGCATTACACAGGGCATGGTGAATCCTGGGAAGTCAGTAAATTTGCATCAATGTTTTGCCATTTTATCATGATCTGGAATATAATATGCAGAAGGCACAGTTGATGTATCAGGCAAATGCAGGCTATGTAGTCCTGCTAAAGTTATTCCCAGAATATTTTACATTTTCCACGCACTCAAATTAAAACCCTTTATACAAGCAAAGTAATCCAAAACCATCTGGCACCAGAATTTGGGATTTCATAATGTTTTAATGCAAACCATGTGAGCAGCATGACCAAAATGTCTGTGTCAGTGGATTGAATTAATACATGTGAAACAGACAAACTTTGCAGGAGTTTTGTGTGGTTTTCATGATGTCCAGTCAATGAATACCTCATTCCACTGCTATTCAGTGAGGGGAACTTCTGCACTGTTAACCTCCCCTTGCCTGATGCTGGTCACATTGCTCTTCCTGAACCCAGAGGAATGACCAAGATCAGGGAGGAGGAGCCTGAACATGAAGCCAGACGTACAGCTCCAGCATAAAGCTAAATAGCCACATGATAGTTTTCCATGTCGTTACCGAATGACAGTCAGAATTAGTTACTGTGGGTCATCAAAGACCTATTTGGCCTTCAGGACAGAAAAGATGCTTCATCCTTTGTCTAGCTGTTCTCTTGAAGTCCTTTCCCTTCCCACCCTCCATTTCCATTTAATAAGCACTCGGAATAACAAAGGGAAACTCGGGATCACTTTGAATTCAGTATCTCACCCTCCTCCTCTCAGGGCTGGTCTCCACAATAAGTCACCACTGTGTGACTGCTTATGCTTAATGGAAGCCAAATATTTTCAGAAACCTGAGCAAATGGCAGCCACTCTGTTTCCTAACACATTTAGCAGGGAAAAACTCTCCTGATCATGCCTCTACCAAACGTTCTGCCAATAGATGTTATCTTTCCAGATATCTTTCCCAACTGTACTCTTTATTCTTCTCTTTGTATTTTCTTCAAGGGCATTTCAGAAGTCACCTACACCCTTCTCACTGGGTGTTGGGGTCCCAAGGACACTAACAGGCCTTACTGGCCTTGACCAGCCTCCCCTGGTGCCTCCAGGGCTAGCCCTGGCCTGCTGACCCTGCCTCATGGTTGTGAATCTGTGGGATGATTTGGTCTTGTAGTTGAACCTTTGAGTCTGTCCTGCTCGCCTTGGTTGGTTACTGTGGAGCTGGATCTTGGCTGTTAACTGCACTCAACTTCTGGCTGCCTGCACTTTGGCAAGAAAAGTGGTGCTCCCTCCCCCTGGCAATGGGCACAGCCTCATTAGACTGAAGATGTTTACAGATCCCAGACTGAAGATGTTTACAGATCCCTCCCAAAGTTCAGAAAAATTGGTGATAAAGTAACGGAAATTAGACTTGGAGAACTGCTGCAAAACTGAAGCACCTAACTCCCTGTCAGTAATTTTGCATTAATTCCTGCAATGCTCAGCTTGGTCAGTGCATTGAATTTGGCTGTCTTCTGGAGGGTGATTCTACTCCATTTCTGACCTATGCAGTACACAGTTCAGTCCCATCTGTTGATGTTTCTAAAAATCATCGGTGACTTAAATCATAATACTGGCCAGAGTTGGATTGCTTTTTGAGAACCAAGCAACTGAAAAAAAATCCAGGGAGCCCTCTCCCCAACATTAACCTCAA
>VZTY01020419.1:11099-121525 GCA_013400935.1 Turnix velox
CTTAACCCAGACTTAGGGCTGGAGGAGGACTTCCTCCCTGCTGCACAAGCCTCAGGGGGGACTTCATAGTAACTTATCAATACCTGAAGGGGTCCTATAGAAAGGCAGGGGTAGAACTTTATAATAAGATATGTGATGGCAAGACTAGAAATAATGGATATAAATTGGAAGGGAGTAGATTCAGGCTAGATATAAGAAAGAAATTCTTTATGGTGAGGGTGGTGAAACACTGGAACAGATTGCTCAGAGAGGTTGTGGATGCCCCCTCTCTGGGGGTGTTCAAGGCCAGGCTGGACAAGGCACTGAGCAGCCTGATCTAGTGGGAGTTGTCCCTTCCTATGGCAGGGCGGTTGGAACTTGGTGATCTTTAAGGTCCCTTCCAACCCTAATTATTCTATGATTTTATGATTCTATGTGGTGCTTTTCCTCTGCACTTCCTGTGTCCCAAACTTCCCTATCTATACATAAACTTTACTGTGTCCTTCATCCCTCACAGAAGAGGTGGATCCTACCAAGATACTGCTGCTGCATCTCTGATGAGAAGAAATTGAGAGATGATAGCTTTCAGCTTGGACTCTGAAATGTGTGTAATGAACATTCAATAGGCAAAGGCTGTGCCTGAATGTTAGAGACAGCTTTACCCTGGCAGGGCAGAGCAAGAGAATGGAGGACTCATCTGGCATTGAGCCTTTTAAGGCAAAATTTCAAATGAGAACAGCTAATAATAGTGTCAGTAAAGTAATCACAACACTTACATTAATCTGAGACTGAAAAACTGCGATCCTTACAACAACTTCTAGCCTCCCCTAAGCATGCTGAAAATCAGTTTATGGTGGCACATTACGCAAGATGATCCATCAGGCAAGGACCAAATCTGATTTATATCATTTAGCTGTGCTTCTGCTGGAGTCTAAGGTGGGTATTTCTCATTTGTGAGGAGCACCATGTTTATATTTCCACTCACACTGTTTTTATTTCCGTCACTGGTAGCTGAATGGGCAAAGTGGGTTCAGGGGACAGCATGGCCCACTGCTCTGGGCAGATGCCACACCACTGAAAGGTTGAAAAGATCCTTCCTATCCCCTTTGCATCCAGCTTTTCAGTCACTTGTCTGCTATCAGAGGATGCCACCAAAGGGCATCACAGTTTGGGAACATAGTTTCTGGACTACGTCTCAGCTCTGCAAGCCTTTTTCCTCTCAGCTGTCCTCTGGAACTTTTCTCCTTGTCCCTACCTCAGACAAGCCACCCTCAATTCCTGGTTAATCAACCTTGTCAGCTTTCCTCTTCTGGTACTCTCTCTCTCTGTCCCAGAGCACAAGCAATACCACCTCTAGTAGTTTGTCAATAGTAATGTACTATAGAAGTACATGGTACTAATAGTATAGTATATTATTAACAGAATAATAATATTCTCTTTTTAACAGAAATGTTTGCTAGTAATTAAGTATATTAGGTGAGACATTAGGAAAAAATTTTTCAGCATGCAGGTGGTGAGGCACTGGAACGGGTTGCCCAGAGAGGTGGTGGAGGCCCCTTCCCTGGAGACATTCAAAGCCAGGCTGGATGAGGCTCTGAACAACCTGATCTAGTGCACGATGTCCCTGCTCACTGCAGGGCGTTGGACTAGATAGCCTTTGAAGGTCCTTTCCAATCCTATGATTATATTCTAAGTTGCTCCTTTATTCCAAAATAAGTCCAGTTTTTCAAATTAACAGCTTCAAGTGTGCTCTTATTCTCTTTTTCCTAAAGCTGTGTTTATACATCTTTGAACAACAGGGTAACTGCCGGTTTACTTTCCCGGCCGCCAGGTAAAGACAGCCTGATCCATTTTGGGGGTTGAATGTGCTTTCTCCAACTCTGCGGATCTTCCTGTCGGCCACAAGAGGGAGGACGTGACATGCAGTACGCTAAGGATTCCAGTTCACAGGAAAGTTACACTAGTTTACATTACGATTCTATTTAAAAACAGTTTAGTCAAATTCGGTGCAAGAAACTAGCTGACATTTGTAGTCAAGTTTAAGAATGGCTTCTTTTGGGTTGCCATAAACAGATTTCCAATTGACATAAACTAAACTAAGAATCTTTACACAGATGTTTATACCAGTTCGACTGCATTGGTTGAAACCTCCATGAAAGATTAACCAGTGGGACTTTTGTGTTTGGGTAAACACTAATCCTAAAATACACTAATTTAGCTTAGAATAGGAATGCAAAAGTCTGGTTTAAATTCAAAAGTAAACTGTGTACTATATTCATCATCAGCTTCACAGAAAGTCCCTCTTGCATAAGAGACTACTTATCAGTATTTGTTTGAATATTTTGCATTAATTCTTGTAGATGATTCTGCTTCATATCAAAAGTCTCTAAACACTGTGACATTCTGTGAATGCAGTGACACAACTGAAGACATGGGAGAAAAGCCAATTTAGCACTTGGAGGTTTGCCTCAGACTTTCTCGTAGCTCTCTAGAAGAAATTAACTCAGAATTTGTTTTACTGATGATGCTGAGATGTTACTGGGGTTTTCTTGTTTGCTAGAGTGGGAATTCAGCATTCAGAGTGATGTGATTTTTGAAAGCTTTGGATCTATAAAATACTTTCTGGATATTTTTTCCATCCCTTCCTTCTCTCCATTAAGATTGCTTATGTGTTCCTCCCTTTCATACGCTTCCTCTTAGGCTTTGTAATCTCCATTGCCCCAAGGAAATGCAGCTGTCATGACTGTTCACAGATCAAAATTCAGCCTTTAATGTAGCTAGGGCTTGATCCATTAACTACTTTGAAGATTATGACAGAAGCCTTAAACTAGCATCTGAAATATGAAACTTCAGCATGAGTTAATGAGGCCCAGGAAAGCTGCAGAGGAGGCAGCTGTTGTATCCCACACGATGTGATTACACACAGAGACAAAGGCCACCAGCACTGCAGCAGAAGAAGCAGGGCAAACTAAAGCTTTAGAGAGTCTGAAGCAAGATGGATAATTTTAAAAGCAGGATGGGAAGTTTCAGCTACAGCTACGTCAAAGAGAGAAGCTGGCAAAGTCTGAAGACAAGAGTGACATGACCTTGCTCAGATTCATGCAGCAGGTAGCAGCATTTGTCATGTTTGGGAGTTATTGTGAGCAATGCCAAACACAGGGGGAGGCTGTTCTGGAAGCAAGAGGAAGGATAGTTGTACTCCTGAGATGCACAGGAGTCACCTGGCAGTGGGAGACTCTTGCAATCTAAGTGGTGACAATCCAATTTATACACCCATGTCATATGGAGGAAAAGGAGGAAAATTATCTAGACTGAGAAGGGATGTAGCAGTCACAACCCCATGTTCATATAGCAAGTTTCTTTTGAGTAAAAGAAGAACTTCAGTACTTGAAAGTACTATTAAAAAAAGCACTGTACTTACATGTTTACCAGCACAGCACCAGTGTCACAGATAGGCCCACGTCTGAACTGAAAGGGAAAATGAGCAAGAAGGAGCATCCACAGTATCAATTAAGCAGGGTACATTTCAACATCAGCATAAAGCGAAATGCTAAGATAAAGGATTGACTAGAAATAGCCCTATCATTTTCCACTGAATCAACATTTTCTGATGGAGAACTGTCCTGTCTGGAAAAGTTTCAACAAGCTTAAATTGTTACATTGAAAGTACCAGTTATCACTTCTCCATTCTATAAATACCAAGTGCTCATGATTACTGTTTTTTCAAGTTTAATGTAATTTTAAATATGATGATACCATATGACTCATTGGGACGGACCAAATGACAGAGAATGTAAATGGACAGAACTGTTAGAATTATTCCATTCCATACTTCATCCAGGGTCTCATTACAACAATGTGTCAAAATTTTGTTTTCAAACACTTACCATTACTTGAGAAATCCAAGGTAAAGTCACCACGACTTGGTTGTACTCTGCATATTCACTATCTTCTGGTTTACACCTCACCAGCTGCATTAACGTATTTTAAGGAGGAGAGCCTAAAAAGGAAAGGAATTAAATGAGTAAAATTTTATATTTTCAACTGGGTGATGTTAATGAACAAAGAAATCATTTATCCTCTTACACAGAGAAAATGGTGATGAGTTTGTTCATGTAGCTGGTTCTAAGTTATCCCTCAGGCTTCCCCACTGAGTCAGCCAGGATTCAGAAAAGAATGAGTTTGATATGGCATGTCATGACCCAGTCGATAATAAACATCATTTTTGTGATAAGAGAAATGGACTTGAGCACCAAGGGATTTTTTCCTAGCTCTGTCCCCTATTTTGGACAACACTATAGATTTACTCAGTTACTGTGAACGAAATAATCCCAGCAGAGTTAGTCCACAGCAGGTTGTTGGTGCCAGAACAATGACATCATGTACGGGCACATAGTAATCTTCTGTTGAGGGGACAGTTCACAGATTACTTCCAAGAAGTGAAGCCCTAATTTACAATGAAATGTTAACTGCTTACTGGTGGGATACTTGTTTTTACCATGCATTTATTTTGCCCAGTTATTTGACAACCAGCTGCTCCTTCAGGCTTGATTCCCTACAGTTCAGAAGCAAAATATGAAATGCAGCTCAGTTTTGCATAGTTTTGAAAAATAATAATAGTTTCAACATTTCATAACTCAACAACTTTTTTTCTGCCTCTTTATAGTAGGTGTAAAGGCATAAATCTTTGTGCTTATTTTCCAGAGCTCATCTCACAGAGCATTACAAATGCACATATCTTAAGGTCAGTTCATTAAGAACTATGACTGTCTTTGAGGAGCATCTATGTCCAGCAAAACAGCTCAACCACTTGTACATGACAAGGCTCCAAAATCATCTTTATAAAATGCAGTCTTCCATCCCCATGTGCTGCTGTGCTCACTAATGAATTGCAGTGCTTCACATCTGCAAGAGCCCAGCTACAGTTTGTAGTTTATGGATTGCAAGCACTCGGCTGCAGAAGAGTCCACATGTTCTTTACATCCTTGTAGTTGGAATTTTGTAGTGTACAGCCATGAGATGCCAACTCCAGCACTCCCATACTAGTGGTGAACACAACACTGAGACTCCAGTAGTTTGCTTTTTCACGCAATTGTTCTGAGCAACATTTTAGTGTTAATGAACCTTTGTGATCCAGGATTTGAATAAGTAATCTGAAAGGGTGGCTTCAGTTCTTCAACTCCTTAACCCCACTCCTCCATCTGACACTGCCACAACCAATATTAACTTTATATACAGATATCAGAAGAGGTGCTTGTTGCTGCTTGTCTGCTGGCTGCAGAAGAGGTTTCATGTACTCCCCATGGTCCTGTACCTTGGTAGGTATTTGTTTCTAGCTACCTGCAGGTATTTTGCAGGAGAATGTTGCAGGGCAGCAGGAGAATTACTGTTAACTCTATCCAGGCCAGTCTGTAATTTAAAGGTGATCCATAAACATTGGATTAATACAAGAATGTCAGTGTTTTGTTTAGAGGATCCTGGTAATCAAAATAACATGACAGGCCTATGCAATCAAACAAGGCTCTTGTTATTCTTAATGTTCCGAGCAAGAAAACTGGGGAAGTTGCCACTTGGTTTGAGTCATGAGAAGAGAGCATATGATTTATTCTTGCTGGTCCTCTTGTTGAGCTCAAAACTCCAAACTGATAGAGCATGTGCTCAGGGCAGCATGTAGTCTCCATTCATTTGATTGCCTGCCTCTGCTGCATAGGGCTGCTATGGCTGCCTGCTGTGAAGGATCTAAGTCACGCAATCATAGAATGGTTTGGGTTGGAAGGGGCCTTAAAGATTGCCTAGTTCCAACCCCCCTGCCATAGGCAGGGACACCTCCCACTAGACGAGGTTGCACAGTGCCTTGTCCAGCCTGGCCTTAAACACCTCCAGGGAAGGGGCATCCACAATCTCTCTGGGCAACCTGTTCCAGTGTTTCACCACCCTCACTTCTTCCTTATAATCAGCCTGAACCTTTCCTCTTCCAATTTACATCCATTACTCCTAGTCCTGCGATTATGTATCCTATTAAAAAGTCCTACTCCTGCCTTTCTGTAGGCCCCCTTCAGGTATTGATAAGTTACTACGAGGTCCTCTCTGAGTCTTCTCCTGGCTAAACAAACCCAACTGCTTTAGCCTGTCCTCATAAGTGAGGTGCTGCAGCTCCCTGATCGTTTTTGGGGCCCTCCTCTGGACCCACTCCAAGAGCTCAACGTCCTTCTTATGTTGAGTGCTCCAGAACTGGACGCAGTACTCCAGATGGGGCCTATCCAGAGCCAAGAAGAGGGGCAAAATCATCTTCCTTGACCTGCTGGTCCCACCTCTCTTGATGTGGCCCAGGATTCAGTTGGCCTCCTGGCTGCAAGTGCACACTGGTGGCTAATGTTGAGTTTCTCACCCACTGACACCCCAAAATCCTCCTCTTCAGGGCTGGACTCAAGACACTCTCCACCCAGCTTGTATCTATCCTGGGGGCTGCCCCAGCCCAGGTGCAGGACCTTGCACTTGGCCTTGTTGAACTTCACAAGGTTGGCATGGGCCACCTCTCAAGTCTGTCAAGGTCCCTCTGGATGGCATCCCTTCCTATTATCATGTCAATGGCACCACACAGCTTGGTGTCATCTGCAAACTTGCTGCGGGTGCACTCAATCCCGCTGTCCATGTCTTCATCAAAGATGTTAAACAGCACTGGTCCCAGTACTGATTCTCGAGGAATGCCATTTGTCACTGGTTTCCACTTAGACAACGAGCCATTGACTGGAACTCTTTGAGTGTGACCATTCAGCCAGCTCCTCATCCAGTGAGTGGTCCATCCATCAAACACATACTTTTTCCAGTTTAGTGACCAGGGTGTCATGCAGGACAGTGTCAAACACTTTGCACAAGTCAAGATGTCAGTTGCTTTTCCCTTATCCACCAATTTGCCTTTGTTGAAGCCATGTTGTTTACCTTCAATCACCTCAGCATCATTCTCCATGCGTTTTTTCTCCATCATAGAGTGGCCTGGGTTGTAAGTGACCTGTCAGATCATCAAGTCCAACCATCAACCCAACTCTGACAAAAACCATCTCTAAAACATTTCTCCAGGCTCTGTGTCTGTCTGGTTCTTAAATCTTTCCAGGGATGGTGACTGAACCCCTGCCCGGTCAGCCTCTTCCAATGCTTGACAGACCTTTTTGGGTCAAAAATTTTCCTAATCTCCATCCTAACCCTCCACTAGTGCAACTTGAGTCTATTTCCTCTTGTTCCACTGCCAGTTCCTTGGGAGAAGAGCCTGACCTCTCCTGGCTACACTCTCCTTTCATAGAGTTGTAGAGAGTGAGAAGGTCTCTCCTCAGCCTCTTTTTCTCCAGCTGAACACCCCCAGATCTTTCAGCTGCTCCTCACAAGACTTGTGTTCCAGACCCATCTCCAGCTCCATTGTCCTTCTCAGGACATGCTACAGCACCTCAATGTCTGTCTTGTCATGAGGNAAGTCAAGATGTCAGTTGCTTTTCCCTTATCCACCAATTTGCCTTTGTTGAAGCCATGTTGTTTACCTCCAATCACCTCAGCATCATTCTCCATGCGTTTTTTCTCCATCATAGAGTGGCCTGGGTTGTAAGTGACCTGTCAGATCATCAAGTCCAACCATCAACCCAACTCTGACAAAAACCATCTCTAAAACATTTCTCCAGGCTCTGTGTCTGTCTGGTTCTTAAATCTTTCCAGGGATGGTGACTGACCCCCTGCCCGGTCAGCCTCTTCCAATGCTTGACAGACCTTTTTGGGTCAAAAATTTTCCTAATCTCCATCCTAACCCTCCACTAGTGCAACTTGAGTCTATTTCCTCTTGTTCCACTGCCAGTTCCTTGGGAGAAGAGCCTGACCTCTCCTGGCTACACTCTCCTTTCATAGAGTTGTAGAGAGTGAGAAGGTCTCTCCTCAGCCTCCTTTTCTCCAGCTGAACACCCCCAGATCTTTCAGCTGCTCCTCACAAGACTTGTGTTCCAGACCCATCTCCAGCTCCATTGTCCTTCTCAGGACATGCTACAGCACCTCAATGTCTGTCTTGTCATGAGGACCCCAAAACTGGATGCAGCACTCAAGGTGGGACCTCACCACTGCCTGGTACAGAGAGCAGTCACTGTCCCAGTGCTGCTGGCCACACTGTTCCTGGCAGNGGAGCAGTCACTGTCCCAGTCCTGCTGGCCACACTGTTCCTGGCAGAGGCAAGGATGCTGTTTGTCATCTTGGCCACCTGGGCACACTGCTGGTTCATATTCAGCTGCTGTTGACCCACATCTCCAGGTTCTTTTCTCCCAGGAAGCTCTCCAGCCATGGGAACTGGAGCTATGCCTCAACTCCCATGAGTCTGATGTCCAGTGCAACTTCTCCCATTCTCTGTGGACAATTTAACTAGTATTTTCAGATCATTGTTGATGTGCACTGGAAAGCAAATGTGGCAACAATAAAATAGGATGCAAGATCTCAGTCTATCTTGTTCTGTCTTTGACTGAAATTAGACCCTTATTTAGACTTCCCAAGGGAGGAAAACTTTAAGAACCTGTTAACCAAGGAGTCAGAGAAACATCTATAAAAATAATCCTGGAAGAAATTTGTGTGTATTGGGTGTTATTGACATATCAGTGCAACATCTTATATAATTAATTGAACAAGAAAAGAGGAACATTTGCATTTTAGCTTTATTTTAGCTTTATTATAGCTTTGTAATTAGCAGAAGGCAATCTATTATTAGCTCTAGAGCCTCAGCAAAGTCATCTGTGCTTACACAGATGTATTTTTCTCTTTGTCAGCAATGACTCTAAAAAAAAATCTCAAGTTTATCCTTATTGATTGGATCCTTGTGATTGGAAGGTCTTTTTTCAGTTACTGTTTCTGAATTTTAATGCTTATTCTAAGTATTAAAAGTACCTATTCACTGCTAAGCATTGTACCATAGAAAGGCTTCAAACTTCTATCTTGTTTCTGTGTAAATGTGATCAGGCCAGTGTCCCAAAATGCAGAATTTATCTGCTAAAATATTTGCTTGTTTCATTACAGCTAAAAGGCTAAGTAAGAAGGAAGCTGAAGAAAGTGCAGGTCCACAATGTTTTGCCCCATTGCATGCATGCTCCACAATCTTTCAAAGGGGCTCCTTATGTTCTCTATGTTGTCCCATATCCCAAGAACACATGGATATTGGGGGCTCTGAGTTTGGCCACAGGTCTGGCTTCACAGGCAGTGAACTGGAAGTTCTTTCAAGACCAGATATAAAATCCTCAGCCAAACAATATTTCAACTGCTATTCTACAGCTAAACTAGAGCAGCTTTCCAAATCAGACAGATTAATTTTGGTCTTCTGTGCAGCACTGACCTACACTTGGTGACTGTTTATGACATTCTGCATAACCATTAGGAATACAAAGGACAGCAGACTCAACTGGGAGAACAGAGACTTCGAGGAGCCTGTTAGTGGTTTTCCTGGAACTCCACACATTCAGCCAGCATGGGTGAAGAACGTAAGTCCCATTGGACCAGCCATTCCAGAAAAAATAGACTCACAGCAAGACATCACTTTCAAATGGGACTGTAAAATCTCTCCGGACCTGACTCCTGCTGAGTATGGGCTAAGGTTGCTCCACATTCTCCGCAGGAAGATGGGAGTGGAGGTAGTGGTAGTGTAGAAACTTCAACACATTGCACCTGACTGCTTCCATCTGGGGGAGATACTGTCTTTATGTACCATATCAGAAAAATAATCTTGAATTCCTTGACCAGGTGGAGCAAATTGACAGAAGTCTGTGCTGCATAGCTCTGTGCCCAAGATGACTGTGATTGTTCATTGATTTTTTCTTCCAGATATAAATGGATGAAATAATAGCTGGCTGTGTACACATACAGTTGAGTCTTTATAGGGTGATGTCAGAGGTACAAATCACCTGCCTTTAGGCATCCTAAGATGTAAGAACTACTAGGGGAACATTAGAAGAATGCCAGTAGCATTCATGTCCATCTCGCAAGGCTTAAAGTGTCTTCTGGTCTCTTTTCAATTCTAGAAGGACATCCAGAAGCAAACTAAACTGACTGGGGTCCTGGTGTGAAACAGTAGTTGAACTGCATGGAATGTCTGTATTCACATTACTGAATCTTCACTGGACTTCAGTGACATAGGAATGATAATAAGCATAATCGTATCTTAAACTGTCCCCTTGAAGCTTTTCAGCATCTCCCTCTATGCAGGATGCCCTTCTTCTGTCAAGGAGTTCAAAAGCAACTGACTTCATGCAGGGGCTGGAAGCTTCCTCATTTTCAGACCTTGGCTGTCTGTGTCCTAGACACAGCCAGCTACAGAACTCCCTCTGGCCAGAGGAGCAAAGGGGCTCAAAAGCTGTTGATAA
The DNA here is from genome assembly GCA_013400935.1 of Turnix velox. Taxonomy (NCBI): domain Eukaryota; kingdom Metazoa; phylum Chordata; class Aves; order Charadriiformes; family Turnicidae; genus Turnix; species Turnix velox. The sequence continues at coordinate 21,449 of VZTY01020419.1, forward strand.
ATGAAAATTATAAAAATACATAACTCTTGATTTTGGGAAGGACTGCACAGAAGAAATAGCTCTAATAAATACAATATTTTATACTTTATATACTTTTACACATTATAACACACAAAAGTTGAAGCTTTCTGTATAACCCTAGCAGTAGCCTTTAAAAATCCAGTGCTGGTAGTCAGTTTAACACCCTTGCTTCTATTGTTTCTACCTTTAATAAATACATTCCTCTTGGATCAAATCTCCCCATGCTTAGTTCTAGATCAAAGGCCAACTTTTGTGTTTGAAAGACCAAGTAAAATGAGTTTTCAGCTGTGAATTATTCTGAAGTGGAAGCAGGAAGGAGAGAGACTTAAATGCTGTGATAAAAAATGCTATCCTCTGGTTACTATCAATTTCTAATCAACTTCAGCCATCTTCTTCTCAAAAGTCTGTTTGGAATGAGGAGAATCTGCCTCCTCTCAGTGCCTCCCAGTCTGCCCTGAGTGGTGCAGGTTGCTCTTGAAGTCTTTCTCTTTAGTTATTCTTGTAGCTTTATTGGGGTAGGTGCAAATGTGCCACAAAGAACTGGAGATGAGATTTGGCACAGTCAGTGCTCCTGTTCTAAGCCTATCATCTGCAGAAGAGAGAATCTGTACAGATAAACCCAAAAGCTCCCTCCTTCCTCAAAATGATGCAAATCCCACCTGAATTTCTGTACAGCTGTGTGAAGAAGGTATGGGAGAAATAGGGCTGCCCCCTAAACCAAAGAGCACAGAAAAACTGGTGAATTGCTGAAGGTTGCATTGCTCTCATGCTGACTGAGCTCTGGCTCTGCATTTCCCTTTATGGGGGAAACCTTAACTGTTACTGTTATTTGTTCTTTGCAGGTACCAAGTATACAAGATAGAAGACACAGAAGATTCAGAGATGCAGGAACACCTCTTAGTTAAGGGTTTTCTGATGTAATACTGAACAGAAGTTAAAATGTCACTTCTGATTTGGCAGTAGCCCTCTTTCACCAGTGTATTAGCCTTTGCCTCCCCTGGATGCTTGACTGAAGACACAGAGCTCTTCTGAGTGGTAGGAGATGCTGGGCCTGAGTCAGCAGCATGCCTTTGGCCTTCTTGTACAGACTGGCTGAAGAGCAGAAAAATACGCAAAGCAGATCAGCATGTTTTTCTGTATATATGCAAGAGCCCAGTTACTTTTTACTAAGTAAAAAGCCTTAGGGGTAGGTGTCATTTGGAATAGACTCAGTCTGAAATAGCCAAAACCGTTTAGGCAATATAATGAGTCAGGGATAACGACTCTGAAATAGACTCATGTAACCACATATGAAGGGCAGGCTTAATCTTTAATCTTCAGGTACCTGTGCCTTTAAAGGAGCTGACATTCACTTCACCTCCCTGGAATGCAGTGTCAGATAACCAGAGCTCTGCTGAACAATAGATAGAAAGCTTTCCGAGGAGCAAGCTAGGTTTACATTAGACGTTTTCCATAAGGTCTTTTGAAAAGGTACACTCAGATCTGAGACTGAGAGCAAGCAATAATAACTGCACTTAGTAATGTGTACAGTAAACAGACTGGAAAGCAGGTGAAGGGCTCAGCTAATGTGCATTTCTAATCTTAAAAGTGACTCTGAAAGTGACATTGTGGAGGAGACTACTTCAATCTCTCTGTCTTCTGTTCATTTCACAAGTTTTTCCTCCAACTGCAGAGTCTGCCTGTTCCCCAGGGAGGCTGAAACCAAGCAGGGTCCTCCTGACTCATGCTTCATAGAGAGCGATTTAAGATGTGTAAGTGAAACTCATTTAACCCTACCTGTGACGGCAACTATTGGCTCAGCAGTACTTTTCTCACTAGAAAGCAGCTGAACAGGCTGCAGATGTCTCCTGGACACCCTCCGTCTGTCTGATGAACTTCAGGAATGGTTCTAACTGACTTAACTGAAATCCTTCAGAGAGAATCAGAGCATCACAATTAGACCACAGTTCACTCACTGTTAGAAATATCATGCTGTTGCTAGCATGAAATAATCTAAGCATTAAAAATTACCAGAGACTTTTCATATCACAAGTTGTTTTTCTGCTCTGTTCTTAGAGCTAAGAGAAAGCTCACTCTAATTAGCGTTTTCAGTTTATTTTCCAGCATCTTCTGCTTGGTCTGTGGTAAGCAGCACAGACTGACCAGGGAAAGTTTAGGCTGTTGCTCATCTGTACTCAAAAAGTGCAAAATGTTCCTTTTATTGTCTCCTTCTCTTGCAGTGGCTGAACAACCATCCCTCCCGACAAGTTTTCATCACTGAAATGCCTCACTTTCCACTTTCTGTTGTCTTTAAGGACAGACACAGAACTCTGTTAAATTTACACTACAAAAACAGAGGGTCTCTGCCTTTGTATCAGATTCTCTGGCATACGTGTATGTCAGCAGTGGCCTTGGTTGGATCATTATGCAAACAAGGGTCTTATCTGCAGCTGTATAAATAAATATATAATTCCAAAAAATACAGTTCTTTTTGTTACAAAGTAGTTAAATTATTAGAACTGAAATTTAACTGCTGTTTTGATTTGGACTAGGGTTTCCACAATCTTACTTTCTTTATAAAGGAGGAAACTAGATTGATTAATAGAACTCATATCTGATGAGTTTCGATTGCTGTATCTTTGCCCTGTTTAGTGGGGTTTGCAAATAACATAGGACCACTATTTACGTATTTATATATGTATTTGTTTTTTTATATGCATGTGTGTGTGTGTACATGTATTTGTGTTCATATATATATGTGAAGAACTGAAAAGCTGTTTTCATTGACTCGATGTTTATTGTTGCTTTTCTTTCCTTCTACAATTAGGCCAATGAATCCAAACTACTTCCCAAAGTAAGCTTGCTCCAGAAGCTGTCTTAGCCCTCTGTACAAATCAGAAGGAGTCCCACCAGGAATCTGCCTGCATGAGGACAGAAACTCAAGCACTTGCTCCCAGCTGATAAGAGGAGAACCTGGAGCCCAGGGACTCCTCCCACTCTTCCACATAAAACAGGGCAGTGAACATCAAGGATCCAGTTTCAGCCACAAAGCAGTCCTTTATCAGCACCAAGGAGCGTCTTTGTTCTCATCCTGGATCCTGACCCATCTCATGATGGTAAATATGCTTTATATTTGCTTTTCCTGTGTCTGGCTATTGCATGGGATAAGCAAGAATGAAGAGCCATCAAAGTCTAACGACCTTGTTCCAACAATTAACACTGAAATCCTGGCTTGATCTAAGTAGGCATCCACTCTTTATGCAACAATGTATCTTTAATGAAGCTTCAGCCTACTTCTAGGGACTTGTAGTGGTAATATTTTACAGTAACCACACATGCACAGCAAGTACATATTTTTCTATGTCCTAATTATCTATGTATCTATCCTGTTACTCCAAGCACTTTGCTGTTGACCGTGCTGATAGTAAGACATCCAGTACTATATTATTATATTATCAATGGCATCGCAGAGGATTCATCCATGGTTACATGATGGTGGAGGTCTGAGACTAAACCCCAGAACTCACTCCCACAAGTCTGTAGCAGACTGGGAGGACTCCAGCATCCTCTCCCTGGTTTCACCTCTACTGAGACAATGAATTCTATTTGGGCAGTTACGAAGCTAAATAATTTACTACTTCCGTCTTCATTCATGAATGATCTCATGACATTCTGGGCAACCCAGAATTATCAGAATCATCAGAATTATCCTGGACATCAGTTTTATGAGGTAAACAAAATGAGAGTTCATTTGCACCAACGTAATATTACTTCTGCTTTGTCTTAAGTTTTTGCTTGTAGACTCAGCACTGCTCCAATTATACAAAAAATCTAGTTTCCCATTTAGTAATACGGTGTGACTCCTCTTTTCTAAGAAACAGAGAGGCTGCTGATACTTCTAAATGATGTCATAGTCATATGGGAGTTTACTCCCCTGCTCAGATTTGGTTTCTGGTTCCAGTGTCACTCTATAACACAATACATATAACTTGGAGATTTCAAGGGCATTGAGAGCCTGTGTAAAAAAGGCAAACAAATGTGAGCTACTATATCATCTTGGAATATCAAAGGGGTTGGGTACAGAAATTTCTCTAAGAAATCCAGGATTTTGTTAATGTTATTTTGGTTCCCTCAGAAATGAATGCACAGGCTGTATTTCAGTCAAAAGGGAGAAATCAGCTAAGTCTATAAGGAGATAAAAGTGATGCATGATCTGAAAACAAATTTATTTGGAATAATGTATCTGCTCATTTTAGTAGCAATGTATTGAACTCCAGCCAGGATGCTCCTTTTACTACAGATACCAGGGCAGCTGCTTGCCTGCCCTGCCCAAGTCTGTACTCCTGCAGCTTTGAAAGCACTTGCTTCCTTTGGACTTGGGTTTCTGATATGGAAGCAACAATAAATCATGCCAAATGAAAAGAAAGAAAGAAACCAAGTAAAACTACTGTGACAACTCCCAGGAAGCAAGTCCAAGTCAATAATAGAAACGTATTGCTAGGAAATCAAGATCCTTGAAAATATTCCTTGCATTTATCATGCTTTTTCATGAGGGAACCTGTTACAGTGAATTCAGATGATTTCCCTAGTCGCAAAAAATTAAGTCAAAGGAAGTACAAAGTATGTGTTATAAATGAATATTTAGCCTATTTATAAATTCATATCACGACAGATAAGAAATGAGAGGTAAACTTCTTTCCTATATGAAGAAAATACTTATGAAAGTAGATATTTAAGCTTTTTTGCTAATGGCAGAAGCAACAGGCAGTGTCAGCTAAGATTTGGAACCATGTTTAAAAAATATGTCAATGAAAGGCATGTTTGAGCAAAACAGCACTTTGGCTCAGAGAGCTGAATATGGTTAACATTGGACAGACACATAATTTTTCACTCTGTGAAGCAAGAGGGAGAGGAGATCACACCCTCCTCAGTCTAAAGCACAATCCTAGTGATGAAGGAATGAATGTGAAATAGTTGGGCTCTGCTAATCCTGTCCCACTCTGTGCTCAATGTAACTCAAATGAAAAAATTAGAGTCCTTTTTTCCATAGAGACCCCAAGTTCAGACAGTGCAAGTTAGACTGTGTGGATACTCTCATTCCCCCTCAAAAAATGAAGAAAGAATTAAGGTTACTCTCTTTAAAGTTACCTGACTGAATAAAAACCTTCACATTTGAACTTAAATTATCTATGCTTTCCGCAATTATCTCCATATCATTGTTTTTAAAATCGGCCTTCTACACAATACAAATTTCTGCATTACCATGTCCTAAAAAGAAAGAAAAGTTAACGAGTCAAAGAATTACATGCCTGCAAGAAACTTGTCAGGATAGATAGGAAGCAATCCCTCTTCAGAGATTAGTTGAAGAGAAACTCTTTATTAGTGCCAGCTACACAGCACATAGAGCTTGAATAAAATACACTTGTGTTTAAGAATAAACCAGAAGAATTTATGTTTACCCTAATGCATAGGACTCCATGTCTGCTTTACAAATATTTACATGCTAAGAGCTTACGGCTTCTTGTGTGTCCTGCTCTTGTGGACTTGCTTCTCTATATTTCTTGGAGACAGAAATGCTAAAAGTTGATGAAACACGGCCAGTAGTGCTAAGTCAGTTCTTACTGTTAAGTCACCCCATTTTCTTTTTATAACTGCCTCAGGCTACCATGTAGATGTCTCAGGGTATCTGGCTGCATTTCCTGCCCAGCACAAACCTTTCTGCATCAGCCATTACAGAAAAAGCACTGCTATGTACATTCAAAGATGTATACAAACACATTAGATTTCCTGGTGGACCCACCTGCTTCTCAATGCCCATCACAATATGGGTTGTGCTAACCTCACAAGGCTTCTTGGGTGTAGATAGTCCATAGCTGCTCCCAGTACCCCAGAGACCAGTCGACTCTCGGCATTCACTGTTTTTTCTGCCTTCAGTGCCTTCTCCAAGCCCCGTGGACCAAGCAGAGAGTTTTGTGAGGCAGTCATAGTACTTCTGACATAGTCTGTCTACAGGCCAAACATTAGAAAATAGGAAAAGAACCAAATAGCAGATGAGACACTCTTTAACAAATCAACATTATTGGTTTACCAATTAAAAAAGAAAAAAAAAAAAAGAGTCAATGGGCAAATTACTACTGAGCGAATTGCGAAACACTCTCATCATTAAGCACTGATGTGAAGCACTTTCAAGTAGGTGTATCAGGCTGGCAGCCAGATAGAGGAAGAAAAGATACAGCTTTGGGTCATTTAAGAAAATATCTTGATGAGAAGGGTAATTCTGTTGAAAGCTGTATCAATAAAGGAGGCTAGCAAGTTTTCCACTTCATCTGTGCTCGACATAAGACACTGAAGCATCACGCTGGCAACAGCAGTTCCTGAGCTGTGATATTCAGTGTTGGGGACAAATAATACCAGTTTTCCCGTGTTTCCTTTGAAAAATTTGCTGACTGGAATACCAAGAACAAAGAGTTAATCCTGAACTAGGAGGATCCAGGAGACCCAAGGGAAGCAGCAATAAAAAGGGTAAATTAGAGGACTAGAATTCAGCAGGGGACCACACAGGGCACGGTTTTGCCATCTCACAGATGCCACAGCAGACCAATGAAGGCAGAGGGCTTCTTGCAACTATGTAATGTGGCATCACACAGAACTACCTCCGACCAGCTGTCCAAGTTTCAAATCAACAGAGCAAATACCAACAGTGAATACCATTGATGCCAAGGAAACATGCCAATGCTACACAATTTGCCCAAACAAGTTTTAAACATGCCAGGAAGGAGAAAGAACTTTTGTTATGCAATGGAGAAAACTGACAGATGATGTTAGTTGGTTCATTCAAGGTCTCTGATTTACAGTTCTTTTACTCTGCATTTGTTCTTCGTGAGGAGACAGAGAAGCTGCCTTGTAAAAAAGTAATTTTCAAGCAATTTCAATGTTATGTATGATCTGTATATTCAATGTCTTAGCAGAGCAGTGCTCTTGTTCTCACCAAGGGGAATTTTGCTGTTGCAGTGTCCTTTGTTCCATGGCCAGACCAAAGCTTTCTCTGTTTTTCTAGATCTGTGCTCTTTCTTGGCAGCAAACAAAACAGCCTGCCCAGATATGGATAAATACCAAGGCAAAGCAGCAAGGGCAAGAGCTGAGCATTTACCACCTCTCTAACTGAACTTTATTCCCTGAAGGCTGCTGGTTTAGCAAGCTGCACATGGGATGGGCGGTCTGAAGGCTCTGTTCTAATCTGGGCTCTGCTGCTGACTCATCACGTCACCTTTGGGAAATAACTGACTCCACACTCTTGTTTTTTTGTTCATAAAGTGGTCACGTTCATTGTAGACACTAGTTACCATAGTTACAGCTCCTAGAATAGTTAGGATGAATAATTTCTCAATCAGATAAACTGGCAATCCTTCATTTTGTTCTCTGCTGCAGAAGTGGTAGAAAATTTAGAAGTTCAAGCAAGGTAAATCAGCTCCATAGTATCAGAAACAACACTTATCCCAGTTGCATATCGGGAAAGAGTAAGGTAAAAACTTGACAGCTACTCACTGAATGCTGGGTGGAAAATGGTAGCCCATATTAATCCTAAACAAAACTGGTTGCTGCAGCTGTGTGTGTGTGTGAAATGAGCCACCACAACTTGGAAAATCTGACCTATGAGATTATTGTCAGAGGTGACCTGCTGCCAAGCTGCCTATTCTTATTTACTCCAGTAAAGTCAAACTTGCTGACACAAGTATTTTTGCTTATATCTGCTTTGTGCATGCCTGTCCTGTTACTAGGCTACTAGAGGACGAAATACTTTTCTGTAAATTCCTGGTCTTTCTTTCAGTCACACAAATCCATTGTAGAATAGACTTATTTGCATCTTTGATTTCTATTTGCTTACCCCTAACCTCTCCCAACTATTCTTATAATTTTAATGAACTCCACTTGCCTCCTTTCCCAAGCCCTGCCATAAGATAAACAGAGGATTCCGACAATGTGGTTTTGACCAGAGCCAACGTTTGCACTCTCGGTAGCATGCTGATCATGGCTGCAATTCCTGCCTTGCAGGGACTTGGGATCCAGTTACATTTGTTGGCGTCAAGCAGGCTCCGCAGACCACTGTGAAATACTGACGCTAAAAATAAAAGAGTGAAGAAGTATGACAGTAAAGAGAGAGGGATATTAAAATTCCAGGAAAACTGCAGAAAAGTTTGGAAGAGGCATATGAGCAGCCTCAGGGGAGAACACTAACATATTGGGGAGCTGAAATTAAGCTTCTGGGTTTGCCATTTTTAGCTCTATCACCCATGTGATACAAGAGTTTAGCCTGTGGCTCCAGGTATTTCTGCTCTCACACAGAGTGCATCAGAGCCCTCTGGAAAGGGGAATCCTTGGGACTACCTCAGCTCCTTGCCTTTGTTCTCTTGAGGAACTGTTAACTGCAGGTGCTCACATCCTCCCAGCTTCTGGATTTCACCCTTCAGATCAGAATCCCAGCTGATGGTGCCAGTGGATGAGTGGAGTGTGTGGAAAAGCCTCAGGCTCTGGTGAGTCTCAAGGGAGATGGGGTGCGTGTGTGTGTGAATATTATTTTCACAGCTTTTGCACATGGTGAATTATACAGTGATACAAGGAAGATTAGTGAATCTCTGTATCCAGGCTAGGGAGACAGGAATAAGTACTTGCTGGACCTGCTTCCCAAGGTTAAATCCATCAGTACCAGATCAGGTAGAAAAACCCAAGTGCTATTTCTAAGGGGCATTTTAGGAATCTCATATAAAGAACTGAGGGGGAATTTCCTCATCTGCTGATAAAAAAAATCAATAATCTAGTTGTATTTTCCAATTTAAATATTAAACCAGTACAAGAATTTAGTTTTTCCAAGTACAAAGTTGCATTTTTAAGTGCACCATTAATATGCCTGACCTTCCCTTCCATGGTTCCATTTTGTGCTTTCAGACTGCCTGTGCTTGAATTGTTTTCAAAAATTCTTTCTAGATTTAATCTGGATCTATTTGCAGGAGACTTTATTTCTGCCTTCTTTTGGATGCTTTGAAATTAAAACCATGATGACTGTGAAACTGAGGTTTAAAAGTAGATGTGTGTTTGCATAACAATGTATAATATATACACAATACTGGAGCTCCATGGCTACCCATAATTGCAGTGATAGTGTATCTGCAGTGGGAGCTCCTTGGGAGTTTGCATATAGGTCAGAAATTTCCACATGAGGACTGGGATTATATGTACTATGGAATGCATTTTCCCAGCATGCCACAGTTTAGTTGTGGGGCTCATGTGGATTCATGAGAGCCATGAAGTTGTGCTCCTTCCTCCGCTGTGTGTACCTGACCTAGCCCTGTTTCAGCCTGTGGAGACACTACACTACCTACCTCCCTGTACTGACCAGTTTTGAGCACACTGCTACTGCAAAGCCGGGTGGGGTAGATGGAGCTGTAGGACTCAACACCTTCCTTCCTTGCCTCCTGTCTTCTGCAGTTTGTAGATTTGCTTCGCTGCTTGATCTTAAGTGCAGTAACTTACCCTGTGCTTTCTAAAGAAAGCCACAAGTCATCTCTGGCCAGCATTAAGGGAGCTTTGAAACTCCAAGGGTATTTTTGTGGTCATTCCTTCTAATAGTGTAAGACAAAACCTCTGTTGTCCCAACTGTGTGACTGTGAAAGTATTTCAGATGTGGTGTTTCACATGAGTTAATTGTTTTTTTAATACTGTAGCTAATGTGAAATGCTATAGAATCATAGAATGTGTTGGGTTGGAAGGGACCTTTAAAGGCCAACCCCCTGCAGTGAGCAGGGATATCTTGTATTTTATCCAATGTTATAATAACATACAACAATTTAAAAGACACAATCCAAATATTTTATAAACTGCAGTTCTAATTTACATTTCTTTATTTCCCTCAATAAGTTAGCAGAAGAAATTTGAACATATATATTTTAATTTGCAGCAGAGGAAAAGCTAAAGGAACCATTGGGTGGGCACTTGAAGCAGTTTCATGTCTCAAGCTGTGTGTGACAGCTCTGGCAGGGGGACTGGACTAGATGATCTCTTGAGGTCCAGTCCCTGACATTTTGTGATTCTGTGTTATGAAAAAAAACAACCTAAAAATACATAAGCAAAATACCTGTTACATGGAATGACCTGACACATATATGTGTATGACAGATTCCATTATAGTTTTGCAGCACATCAGGTTTGCAGCTGAATGGCTAACAAAGTGCACCTTACAGTGAGAGGTTCCAAGCATACAAAAGCACTAAACACATGACTCTATTGTCACTGCATCACTGCATGGGATTCAGTGTAACCCAGGGCAGAGTTGGTGTGAGGACTCATGGCTATTCCAAAGTAGCTGAGGCAGGATCTGAACCCCTGTCCGCCAGGCACTGTGGATGGACAGCAGAGGTTCTCCTTGCTCTTCAACCCTTATGGGCTCCAGTGAGGCTTCCTGATGATTGTCCATGATGGGGAAATATCTGGCAGCAGGTTGGAAGCAGCACGAAAAGCAGGAATATTTTCTTTTCTCAAAGTCTAGGTCAGCCAGGACATTCAACATATAGAAGGATCTGGGATTTCTACCTAAGTCTTATATTCTCCATCTGCCTCAGAGTCACAACTTCTCTTGTTTGTGTCCAGGTTCTCCTTGTGTGTCTGTGTTCTTATGAAGTCCCTCCTCTCTCAGCTCAGTCAAAAGAAGTTATTACACATGTTGTATGAAATCCTACCCTACCTTTGCTTATAACTGAAACAGAGATCAAGATAGGGGACACAAAGTACCAATTCCACTTTTCCTCAGTAGGTAACCAAGGCAGAGACTCAGGAATTTGCTCTAGGACATAATTTTCACTGGTGGTGAGGGAAACTAAACAGGCTCAGGGAAGCTCACAGGAAGCACAGGGTAGCATGTAGGAGGAGACAAGAAGGTTTGTCTTCCAGAAAGATCCAGTAGGACAGAATGATGTAAAAATAAATTGAAATTACAAATGGCAGAAAGATAAAATTCTAAATGAAGATCAAGATCAGCAAAAAAGAATTGTAGAAACTTGAAAGGTGCTTAGCATAGACCCAGATCTGTTTCACTGTAGGTAGGAAACTAAATGACAAGAACAAAATTTATCTTCTTTCTTCATCTTTTTTCTGATGTACCTTCCAAGAGTACATGTGTTAGAAGTCTCATGCAAAGTCTGGGCGTTAGTTTCTGCTTTTATCACATGTTTCTGAAAGCACAGATGGTGATGATGTGGGACAGCATGAGGAGTATGCATAGGTTTTTTGATAGGTTTGATGCAGGAGATAAATTTCAGGACTTCAACATTTAAACACCATGAGACAGGATAAGGGGCGCAGTCTCGGCTCCTTGCAGTCCATGGAGAAGCCCATGGTGTTAATTATTTCAGTTTGCTATGGACTGTAAATGAACAAGTGATTCCTTCAGTAAATAAAAGTGGTGGATGTACAACAAGGGGAACTCCATTAGTCTGCAAGATGTCAATAAGAACAGCCAAAACCAAAGCAACTAACTAAGCCAATGTATGACTTGCTTGAAAGGCTGGGTATGCAATGTCGAAAAAGTAGTTGGAAAATACATAACAGACTGAAGTTTATGTTTCCTCCTTCTTGAGCAATTGGTTGTGGCTGTTTTATCCATATGGGAACACATGCACATACATGCATACACTATCTTCATAGGGCAGAGAACCAGCACAAAAATTACAGTCCGAATAATCTGTTGGCAAACTATAAAGGAACAAACTCCAGAATTTTATGTTTGGAAATGTCAAGTGGTCAAGGTTACATAGAGCACTTGGATGTATGTGGCATATTGTGTGTCATGTTCACAGACAGCTTGAAAATCTAGCTTGCTGTCTTTATATGTCTGATGTAACTCCATCTATTATTCTGTACCTATTTTTTTTTTGGTTGTATGTAGCAATAAATGCTTCACAGATGTCAGCTAAGCTTTTGTTAAAAGAGCTGTCTAATATAACACAGGAATCTCTGCATGTGTTTTCTCCCTGGCCAGTGGTTCAAGCTAGCCAGACTGCCTCTGAGTACAGTCTTTGTTGCCCTCTGTACTAGCCCTGAGCTCTGTTTAGTGGTCTCTGTACTCACCCTGCCACCTTTACCTGTTGCTGTATTTCACACTCATGTAACCAGTGAAGCAGAGTTAGAAATAGCCCTCTGAAGATTTGGGTTAAAACTCACTTTTACTGAAGTAATTAACTAAGGTAGCAATAGAGTTCACTGTGTGTGGCATCCTTTAGTTTATTGCCTTATTTTAACAAAGGATTGCTGGAGTGGGCTGAAAGTGTTGTGTCTTGAGTGTTACTGAGGCTGGAAGGCAGCCATAGCAGTTTTCCATATCTACAATAAAAGTCTCTAGCAAAGTTATCTGAGGAATCCAGGCAGAGAACAACAAATGGAAAAGAAATTACACAGACAAGTCAGTGCTATAAGGAAAAAGAAACAAGCATTTTACAATTTTGGACAAAGTTTCCAGCACAGTTTTATCGCTACATTGCTTTTATTCCTCAGAAAATGCTGAGTTAACATGCTGCCACTTCAACAGCTAAGGTCAGATTCTCATTCTCTGGCAACCTGGGTAAATCAAAACAATCTTAGAGAAACAGATCAAAAGTTATTACTCACACTTGCCCATTCGTACGTGAGGTATGCTATGGTCCTCTAGCCAAGATGTTGTCTATATTTCCACCCAGTACTTTAATTACTTGGGATGTGCTACAATTTGATGATTATTTTTTAATGCTTCTTTAAAGACAAGAAGACTGGGCTTACTGTATTTAGAATTTTGAAGTACATTTCAAAGAATAAACCAAACATTGTTGTATGAGCAGCACAACTGAAGCAGCTTCATTGCAGATTTGTGTATTCTCCTCCATAAAGACCTTGTGCTCCATACCATAATAAATAAGGATATCTTAACTGCTTCTCATTTCAGTGCCATCTCCATAGGGCAAATCCCTCCCCTGCCAGTGCTAATCCAGCTGTATGGTCACTGGACAGCCTGTGACAGGCAACACTGCAATGGTTAGCTTGAGTTCTTTCCTTCCTTCAGCTAGGGAATGAATACAGTTTCTTTTTCTGTCTTCAGTTTCTGACTTCCAAGAAACTAGAAATTTAATTATTTTTAAGACCTTGGCTCATGCATCAAATATGAATTAAATTTGGAGCAAGAAATAGATTGAACATAAGCTTCCTCTCATTAGGGAAAGCAAGGTAATCAGGATTGTTCCATGGAAAGCCACACACCCAAATGACTGGAAGTGCCTTTTATTTAACAAACATAAACCTCTGCCAAACAATAGTCATCAGAATCCCTTTGTGTGGTGTTCTTTTCTTGGCAACGATACAAGCTTGTGTTTGACAATGAAGCACATACTGTTTGTCATCTGCTTTGAAGACACAGTTCACAAGTTATGTCTAGTTATATCCCTACTTCAGTTCAGCTGAATCCAAATCGTTAAGAGATTACCATCAATCAGGCTGCAGGAGGCAGAATAACAAAATTGAAAAAGAGTAAGATTTTATTTTCCCAGAATGTGAGGATACTGTGCTCTTTTCCCTCTAAGCTCCAAAGCTATCCTGTATTTCTCTTCACTGACAAATATCCCATACTTCATCAAAATCTGAAGCAAAAAGATTGGGATTACTATTGTGGGCATTCATAGTAAGTTAGGATAATATTGCTGGCTTTCTATGCTGCACACTGTGATTAACTCCCTCAGCTGCTAGCTAGTCTGGATTCTGCTGTAGCTGCTGTGGTTGCTCCTTACACCATTTTTGAAACCAGGATACTACTTTTCCCATTTTTTGAATGCTTCTATAGTATGGACTGTGTCATGTGCTGATATGCTCTGCGCTCCTCCAGTGCCTCTCTCTTGATGCAGGAATATGCAACCGAACCACAAAGATACTTCATTGCTCAAATTGGGAAAGACAGGTGTGGGTAGTGGGGCCATATCTAGGAACAAGAGCAGTAGCAAAGCCAGAGGATGGACCAGCGCATGCAAGAAAATGAACTGTATTGGCTTTGCCACTCAACACCTCCTCACACAAATCCCTATTATATTTATACAGTTCTCCTCCACAAAAGATTTGTTTGGGCTTATTTAATTTTTAATCATATAACACTGGAAATTTAATTGAATACCTGTTCATTTTGACACCCAGAATCACAATAACTTTTATAACCTATTGAATACAAGTAGATTCAGTCTGACACTCAAATTTAATACTTCTCATTTTTTATTCCAAAGTGTGTACAGAAGACCCTGCTTAAAGAGCCTCATGTCTGAGGATCCTTAGCATGTTCCCTCCTTTGAATATTCCCAAGCAGGAATCACTCTTTCCCCTGCCTCAAGTTTGGCAAGAATCAGCTGTTATCTTGGATTGTATCAGCCATCACTAAGTGCTGTGGGGTTCAGACAGAAAACACCTTCCTTTGGAGGCAGCAGAGTAAGACTCCCGAATTTCATCACAGAGTTTTATTCTACTGTGTTTGTACCCTTATTCATTTGCAGTACAAGAAGAAAGGATAAGTAGTTTCATAAAGGATAAGTAGTTTTATCAAAATGGAAGAACACATCTCTCTGGTAGCCAAACACTCTGGTACATGAAATGATTGATTAGGAAAAAAAAAAACAATTAAGTTTTGGCAAGCCCTCATTTTGCATGCCCCAAACACCAGGCAGACACCTGCACAAATACTGTTTCTATACAAATACAACTGTGTACACACAAGTCTGGAAAACAAATCTAAAAGCTGAACCACACTATAGAAGCCAAACCTCAAATCTCCATGTTTTACTGCAAGTCATTGTGGAAATAGTGACAGTTTAAAGCAATTGTATTAAAGGACAAAATAGAATAAATATTTTTGCTAAATAATGCCAGATTCTTACCGTCTGACACTAGCACTTTACTAGCACTTTTAACTAGTTGACTGAATTTTATGCAGAGGTGTTTTCAGCTACACCTGCCGGGTTTGTTTTGCTTTTGTAAAATGTCTACATACATACTACAGTCTTTTCAACTTTGCCAATGTAGCCACATACTGGTCAAAACAGCACCACACACATAACAAAAAAATAATCTTATAGAGAGCCTCACTAACAAGCCATCTGAAACAGAGGACTCTGCTTTATAATTCCATGAAATTTACAACATCCTTTTCTCTTTCTAAAACTGGGGAAGCAGCATGTCTACAATGCAGGACTGGAGCTGGAAAGTGCCTAGCTAAGACTTTTTTTTTTTAAATAGCTTTTAACAATGTAAGTAAAAGCTGTCAATTTCTAGATAAGAATCATAGGAAGGTGAACGTTCTACCAGAAATGCATAAGAAAAAAATTAATTAAGCTTGCCTATGTGCTGAAATGGCTTTGTACTTTAGAGAAAGGAAATTATATTGGCAGACAGTGTCTTAGCACCTTTTGTCTAGATTGTACATGTGATTTCTCAATATATTGTCTTCACTACATGATTTTGCACTTGGCATACATACAATGTGCTACTTTACATATGAATCTTCATGGATATACACCTGCAGTGGTATGTGGCAGCTTGCCACTAGTATAAAAAAAAGCGTTATCCCAAAGCAGAACAATGCTGTGCCATGACAAACCCAGAGCCTGTCTAACATCTGACTACAAATAAAAGGAAACAGTGTACTAGGGGAAGGTTGCTTATTTCTAGTGCAATACTGTCCGGTCCAGCAGAGCAGATGGCAAACATCTCCCCACTAGAGAACTGGCTTTATTTCTACACAGTCTATTGAGTGAAAAGCTGGGTTTGTCTTTGTCCTATACTGTTCTCAGGATTTTTGTCAGCTTTCCCACATGTGGAAGAAGACAGAGGTCACAATGAAAGAATGGGCATGAGAAGAAAAAAAAAAGGCAGCAATTTCTTTGCCTGCCCTCAATGCTCCTGCAGAAAGGAGAAGTCCACAAAATTACTACACTGCAGAACATAGACCTCCAACAGAGGAAACAGCTGAAGAAAAAGTGCTATCCTGGTCATGGTGATTCTAAGTTAGAGGACAGGCTGTTGGCCATGGATAGACAAGTTGGCCACCCAGCAACCACCATCTCCTCCTGGAGAAAAAAGACAGTTGTTAAGAACAGCAAATCTCTCACTGGTAGGATGTCAGTGGGAGGAAGAGGCTTATAGGATCAGCCGAAGGGACAGAGGCAGGGCAAACTCAGTATTTCTCAGAATGAGGAAAGGGAAGAAGAGTTAGAATTTTAGTTTAAGTCCCCTCCCCCCCCTTTTTTTGACTGCTGCAGACCCATTAATGCTGCATGCTAATTTGCATCTAATTCTGCAGCTGCTTCTGAATATGCATTGACAGCTAGACATATTAAGAGCAGAATCTTTTCAAATTGTGACAGTTTACTGCAATGCATTTTCCTAAGTGCAATGTGACAAATACAAAATAACAAGGATAACCCACATTCTGCAAAATGGGGAAGGAAAAGTGGGTCAAGCTCAAGCATCCTCATTGCTGATTTGCTGAATTGCCAAGCACCTGAAACCAGTGGGCAGCAGCAGTGATTGCAATTGCTTGTTGAGGAGGTTCTTGTCTCATTAAATCAAGTCAATACTTGCTCAATGATCACAATCTTTCACAGCTTCAATTCTGTGCTGGAGCTGAGGGGAGGAGACCTTCATGCAGGCTCTTCACTCTTCTTACAAGAACTAATAAGCAGTATAAAATTGGAAGCGTGAGAGATCTGTCTTGTTTGGAGATACTGTTGAAACCAGGCTACATGTAGATTCATTCTTACTTGGTGATGGCAACTCCCAATCTGAAGTTACCTGTAGCAGAATTCCTTGGGTGTATCAGCTACTTCATTTAGCTTCGGGCAGATACCAAGAAAAATTACAGGTTAGTTAGCTAGTTCAAAAGGGGAAAAAATGCATTGCAATTAGAGAGCCTGTTATAAGCAGGAGATTAATACCTACCAAGCTGCATTCTGGGATCTGTTCCCAATGCCATCAGATGGCATGCAGGAGGTGCAGTGAATATGAGGCTTTGATTTTGAAATTATATACTTAAATATATATATACATGGATTATTTATTTTCATCTGAGGGAAGATTGTAATCACTATTTAAGCAAAGATAATGTTTCCAACATGCAGAAGCAGCTCTGGTGTTATATATTAAAGTTGGCTGTACACTTATAAATCTTGTTTTGTCATGAGCAAGGGTTTCAAATTGTGGATATGGTTTTATTTTGAATAGTACAGCATGTGTTGCTCTTTAAGTATAAAAATATATGGTTACTATTCTGAGAGAGTTAAGTACTTAACATATGATAATTGTACTATGTTAGTTGTGAAAAGTATTTAAATACCATAACTGATTTTATCCACAGACTGGAGACAGCTCTAAGTCTTTGTTTCTGCAAGGAATGTAAGGTCCTTGTGATGATTATTTTGTCCTGAACTGTTCAAACATATTTAGCTCATACATTAAATAATACTGTTTAGAAATATACTCCATAAGCATAGGGATCTTGAAGACTATGTAGCAACACTAACTCAAGCAACCAGAGCTCAGGAATTTACACAGTCCCTGCAGTTAGTTTACAAACTCCTGGATGTATGCTTAAACAGCTTTTATCTTCCTCTGCTCAAGTTAACTCTTTCCCACCAAAGTCTCCACCCCTTTAGGAGTGTATGGACACACAGAGGAGGGGATTATTCTCTTAATTTTATTCCTGAGAAAATGCTACAAAACTTGATTAAAGAAGTTAATGATTGTGAGAATGAGATTAAAAACCAACAACAGCCAATAGATTTAAAGGTTTGATAGTCTTACCTTTCTGCTAGTAAAACTGAAGGAAGCTGTATTTGAAAGACTAGTAAGAATGCTCAAATTAATGATATGTTACTTCATAATTATTATTTTTTAGATTAAACACAAGATTAAAATCTTTAAGAGGATTTTAAATCTGTCTAGAATACTGAAATTAGTGTAGTTTTCTGTATGTGAGAGTATGCAAGGGAAATAATTTCTCTACCCCTTTTCTAGTCTAGCAATAAAAAAATCAGTCTCCGAGCACATTCCAATACACAGATCTCTGTGTATTGGAATGTTAGGACAGATAAAAGTACCCTGCTCTTATGTTGTTTTTCAGCTTGCTGCTACTTCCTACTGCACAGGAGTAAACAATAGCCAAGGGATGTAAGGGAGTAATAGAAGCAGATGTAAGTTGAACTTCTATTGTAGAGAGTGGCTGCAATGTAACAGAACTGTCTCTGGCTACAGAAGCAGGGGATGATAATAGCTGCCTTTTTGCAGATAGGCAACCCTCGATTTCAAAATCAAGTTTATAGTGTCGTGTCTTGCTGATTAATAATATATCCAGTAGCCAAAATGAAACTGGAACAACTAGCTTAGTGTAGTACTATGAAAAACAACCCAAAACCTGATTCAGTTCCACCAAACCCACCCACCTGGCTCTCCCTGCCAGCTTCCTGCATTTAATTGCTCTTTCCCATTGTGTGAATGAACCCTTCCACAATGGGTTTCCCAGCACCTCTCTGAACCTGCTTTCTTTCACTGGCTTTGCACTTGGATTCCTTTGCGTATTGCCACAAGTTAACAGTCCTTTCTAAACTCCAAATAAATAAGCCTAATTTCCAATGAATTAATGTTATTTAAAGAGATGATGACTCTGCAGATTCCTAACTCAGATGACCATACGCTTCTTCTAGTGAAAGTTTGATTTCCAACAAGGGCTTGTGGAAGATTTATTATTTCACTGAAGAACTGCCAAAATGAATCTCGAATGTGGGCTAATTAATGATCAGTCAGATGTGAATTTTACATATCTAGGTTTTAATCAGCAGCTTGTGTGATGTTGTTTATGTAATTGTCCAGAGTCAAATTTGATTGTTACACTACTTTTCTGAACCCTAAATAGATGCAGTGGTACATAATAAGGATTAGGTTCACTGCAAATGTCAGAGATTACTAACTAAAGCATTTATTTATGGACTAGAGATGAACCATGGAGTCAGTGTGACCATCATGATACACAGTTTGGTGAAGTGAAGCTTAAAGAATAGCCTTCACATTAATACTTCTCAGTTGTTATGCTCACAGACCTGCCATGCCTTTACCTTAGTAATTATCAATCTTGATTAAAAATGTCACTTGTCCTATTGCACTCCGAACCTTTGGTTACGGCAAATTGCCACCTTCCCACCTTCCTGTATCTCTAAAAATGAGTCAAAGCCTACTCAATAGAGACATTTAGTCTTCAAAAGACAGGACTTTTTTTTTTTCTGCTTCCGGTTTCAATTACATACTGAATTCTGTGATTATAAAAAGATATATGATCTCATCACCTAAGTGTCTTCAACCACCAGTGGATCAAAATTATTCTTCTTACTCAACAAGCAAAATGCAGTATTTCTCAGCTCTTTTCAACACATTGTGGAAATCTTAATCCAGTAGCTTTTATATTCAAGTTGTTCTGGCTTTTAAAAAAGCCCAAATGGGAAAAAAAAAATATACTGGCCATGTTAAGAGCTTTGATGGTCACTCTTCTATACTGTAGTAATAGGAGTTAGAATGTTTAAATCTGTCTTTCCACTGGAGAAAGGAAAAATTATTGATAAATGAGGTGTTTACTGTGATGCTTGTCTTGCTAACAGTTACTTGTGTACAAATGATGACCATAGACTATCCAAGAATATAGTATTTCAGAAATCAGTGCCAGTAACTATATCCAGTGCATGAAATATCCAGCAAATTCTGTTAGCAGTAACTTCTTGAATATTTCCTATGCCATAAACCTGGAATTTCTTCAAATGTTGAGCTTGAGTAGAGCTGAGAGGTGCATCAACAGCCTGTGAAAACTGTATCAGAAGACTGGTAGGTGTTGCTTCTTTAGTGTTACATGTCTAATGGTCAATAAAACTGACTGGAGACATCTTAAATATAAAAAATGTTAACAGTCCCCAGGGAATATAGAATCATAGAACGATTTGGGATGGAAGGGACCTTAAAGACCACCTTGTTCACTGCACTGTCTTGGACAGGGACAACTCCTACCAGCCCAGGTTGCTTCACGTGCTGTCCAATCTGGCCTTGAACCCCTCCAGTACTGAGGCAGCCACAGCTTTTCTGGGCAAGCTGGACTAGGGGGCCATCCTCTCCCCAGCAAAAGAATTTGTTCATGAGATCTCATTTAATCTCTGCTCTTACAATTTGAAACAAACCCCCCTAACCTACCACTACACAATCTTGCAAGAGCCTTTTGCCAACTTTCCTGTAGCCCCATCAGGTACTGGTATGTTGGTATAAGTTCTCCCCATGGCTTTCTCTGCTCCAGGATGAACAGCCCAAACCTCTCAGCCTGTCCTCATAGCAGAGGTGCTCCAGCCCCCTGATTATCCTTGTGCCTTCCTCTGCACCTACTGCAACAGATTTATGTCCTTTCTGTCTGTATGGAGGCATCGGAGTTAAATGGGGTGCTCTGGGTGAAGTCACACAAGAGCAGAGGGAGAAAAGTGATTTGAATTATATATTAAAGTTAGGTTCACATCCAAAATAACTTATCTTTGCGGCTATTTTCAGTTGTTCTGCTTACCCTAAAACTGGCATGGACATATAGCAATCCCATTTTTATTCTAATGTACCATATATTGTAAGTACTTGAGTGAAAAAAGACATATTAAGTATCTGATTTGAAGTAAGAAGAGAGACAATACAAAATATTCAGAATCTCTAGTGGTTGTGTAATTTAAATAGTCAGAGTCCCATAAATAATCACTTGATGGGCATTAAGATTGTGTGATTTTGGGTAATATCAAAAGAAACTGAATAAGTTAAGAAAGAAATACAGCTTCCAATCAAATTGTAGTGTTCAATACTGACAAATGCAGCATTTCTTTCAAGAAAAAAATGTAATTGTCCCCATAAATTGTAATTGCTTTCTAACAGGAAGCAAAAGATGTTTAGTCTGTATCAGAAGAAGTAGAAATTAGTCATACACAGATTAAAATCTATTCATATGCAAAGATTACTCATCTATAAATTGCAGCTGCTTTCAGATGCAGTGTTAGATTACTCAGTATACCCTGAAAATAACTGCAAACCAGTAGAGAACGCTTATGTCTATTTCAAGTTAATAACTTATGCAAAAATGCATCTGTTGGATGACACTGATGAAGCTCGTGATTTTCAAATATTTCCTTGTCCTACACAGTGATTACTCAAAGCGTATCTGTTCAGAAAGAGAACTCATCAAGAACCTTTCAGCAAGATGTTTTTTCACTGGCAAATGATATTCAAAGTAAAAAGTTTTGCATGGAAATGAAGTTATTTTGGTGAAGCTTTTGTCAGGAAAGATTTCGCTGTTTCAAGACAAAGTTTATGGTTTAGATGAGAGATGTCCCTTCATTGCAAATTATCAAATAATTTAGACCAACTGCTTGGAACAAAATAACTTCCAGGATTTTTATGTGTATTCACACAAAGTAAACCATTTCCATCAGGAGAGACTGAAAGACTTATTGAAAATCAGCCTCCAGAGCTGGGTTTGGGTATCCAATTTGGTTATGGCAGAACCTGAGAACCTAGCATGTAGGTCAAGAATCTTTGTTCTGTTTCATTGAAAGAGTTAAAAATGGTTTTGGCTTTACCCTCTAAAACTTTTCCCAAACCAATTCCATCCCATGACTTAGGAAACTTCTGATCCAAAGGACTTGTTTTGCAATTTCCCAATACAGTTGCACTGTATGGGACTCAAGCTAGGAAACAGGAGATGTACTATCATTGCAGTGTAAACAAGCCTGGATTCCTGTCAAATAAAAGTAGTAAAAATAGTAAAACCTGAAGAAAGTGAATATACATATATGCAGAATTTGCAGCTTACTCTATACATTCAGTTCAGAGTAAAGAAGCAGAGAACCAACTTTCTTTAAAGCAGAAGCATCCTACTTGAGCCTTTCATTTAGAGAACCACAACAATCCCAATTTTTCAAGGGTTTGAATCCTTACTGAGCAAAGCAAAACATTTTCCAAGCATTTTCCAAAACATTAGAACCGGGTCTTGTCATAGTGATACGCAGGAATCTTATGATGTTTAGTATATGCTTCATTCTTCCTCACTGAGGAATGGTAGTGTATCAAATTGCAAGACTGAACATTGGAGATTAAAACTGAACATTGGAGATTAAAACTGCCTCTAAGTCTTAGGGAGACAACACCAGAGATTGCCTTTGTAACACAACCTGCCTTGCAGAGGGATTGCTTTGAGCATGTTCTGGTAAACACGCA
The DNA here is from genome assembly GCA_013400935.1 of Turnix velox. Classification (NCBI taxonomy): domain Eukaryota; kingdom Metazoa; phylum Chordata; class Aves; order Charadriiformes; family Turnicidae; genus Turnix; species Turnix velox. The sequence continues at coordinate 43,769 of VZTY01020419.1, forward strand.
GAAGCTGGTGGCCTGTAAAAGGGCAGTAGGTGTGGGTGCTGAGGTAGATTTTACTTAGAGCTGCTCTAGAGATGGCTCCTTCAAAGCCCTTTAGACAAAGCCCAAGGACATGGACATGTGCAAAACTCACAATGGAGCTGACAATTTCATCTTAGTCTGTCTAGTGCAGTGTCACCAAGTCCTGTGATTTCCTGGAAACATGTGAATCTGGTGAAGATATGAGAAGTTACAGCCCCACGGTGGATTTCAGCCTTCCACAGACTAAACTCCTCTTAAAAGCTGCTTTCCTTCTTTCTGTGCAGGAAGAAGCAGTGGAAACAGTAAGGTGAGGACAGGAAGTAGAACAAGCCTCATGGTGAAGCCAAGCGCAACGTGTGCAAAACAGCTCTCACATTTGAGGTCAAATTAGCTTGAGAATGATGGCAATAATATGACAGTTGCTACCCCCTTATTTTTTGTGGATAGATGAGGGACTAGAAACAAAGAACTCTCTCCCCAACAGACAGATCTAATCCTCAAACAGGGACTGGTTTTTTCCTTTTCTTTTGGTGTGACCTGACAATTTTGGCTTACTGAAGTTGAAGCTGCATAGAGGTGGCACACCGTTGCTGCTTGGCTTCTTATCAGTTTTTTCCAACTGATGCACTTTCACTAACAAAGTCCTTTTGGCATTCTTGAAATACTCTTCTGTGTTTTACCCAGTGTGGGAGCCAGTAAAGCATTTAACATCTGCTTACACGTATTTTAGTTACTCACCTAAGCGTCTTGACCAAGTAGGTTCTGGTAAACATGACAAAACTTGAGCCTTTCACTGTTTTCAGTCCAATGCCTTTGTAGTTGTTGCACATTATAATCTAAGATTTGTTATAATATTGTACATATTTTTATTGTACATCTAATCTTAAAGCCACATTATTTCCTTACACCTAGCTCCTTGAAGAAAACTAAATGTCATATAGCATCATCCTTGTATATTCAATTACTGTAGAAGAACAGAAAACTGTAAGTAATGGAATTGGATAAGGGTAATTTCAAAAGTAACTTCAGCTCTGACAAGCTACAAAGCCATGCAAGTCTGTTGCTTAGCTATTCATTGGTGTTGTGATGTGGTAGAAAGAGAAGATAATGCAGAATCCATTTAAGGGTTAAATTCAAAACCAAATCTAAAAGACAGATCTGGCAGGTCACACACAGCTCCTAGCAGGACAGCATTTTGGTTTTGCATTTCTCAAAGGAAATTTTATAACTATTTTTCTTTTTTGGCCATACTGCATGCTGGAAGGTGTAATGGCTCTCTCATGGGGTGAGAAATATCCACCCACTTGGCCACAGATCTCATGCACCAGGGTGTACAGAATGAGGCTCTTTGCTTACGCTAGTGCACAGATGTTCCTGTTCTCTAACCACTCACAGCTCAACACTTTGATGTATATTTTCCAATAGACACTGATGGAAGCCTTTAAGGTTGTTTTATTTTCTTCCTCTGGATTCCTTAAAAATGTTTCAGGAATACATTTTGAATACGATCTCTTCAGAAAGCCCTTACCTGGACCATATTACTATAGGAGTGGGAGTGCAGGGATGAAAAACTCAAATGGAACCCACTGCCTTCAGGCTGCATATTAGATTTCCTGGGTACCTTTATTTACAAGAATATATGGTAGAAAAGCAATAGAGCAAGAATCCTTCATATCTGAGAAGTCATGAACCCCCTTTGGGAGGACAGAATGCCACAATAGGGTTACTTAACTCTCCTGTGTCTAGGTGTGTCTCCAGTGTCTAGGTGTGTCTTTCAACAGAAGAAATGAAGTGGCTATATATAAGGTGATGCATTTAATGCAGGGTAACTTTGCCAGAAGTGAAGGTCTCACCTACTACTTCTGTGCAATCTTTTGCACTGTTAAACACTAGTTAGCATAAGATTTTTCTATCATGGAACACTGATTTCAGCATCACAAGTGTACAGATGAAGGCTGACTCAGTGCTCCAGAGATAACCTTTTTCTTCCTTCATCTTTTTTTCCTAGAGTTTCACTGAATGTATATTTCTCAGTTTAAAAAAGCAAGGCTTTATTGCTTGTTCACATTACATCACTCTGTGTGACTACTTCTGTGGCTATTTTTGTAGCCTGTGGTCATATTGTTTAGTTCCTAGAATGAGGAAGATAATTTTTAACAGTGAGTAGCTATTTAGTTAGCAAGCTTCTCTATTTTTTGACTGCAGAGTTCCTCATTTTACTTCTCTTATGAGACAGGCTTTTCTGAAAACTCTCTGTTTACTATGTTGGGTGGAGTCTGTTACACTTTACAGAATACCTGCATGGGAAAATATTATTTTTCTTTCTTCTCCCCAGCTCCCTTTTTTTTTTTTTTGCTGTTTTTGTTAGGGTGTATTTGTGAGCAGTCTGGGTTGACAATCCTCTGTATGCTTTTAAGTTGCTTTGTAAAAACACGCTGTGCAGTTTAATGCTGTTTTGTGTTCCCAAGAAAAGTGATAAGTATAAACAAAAACTCCAAGGCTTCTTATAGTGTCTGTATCCTTCTTTCTAGCTACTCCATGTATTTTGCAAAACTTCTGTAAATACAGAACAGCTTTTTAACTCTTCAAATTTAACTGCTTAACTGTAAAAAAACTTTTCTAAGTATTTTTATGTCATATTGCTATTTTTTCCCCTCTAGCTTCTGTGTATTGGAGAGACAACTGGGTTTATCCTATTAATAAACCAAGGTCAAGCGAGGCCAACTGCACTATCCAGAATTAAGTGAGGAGATTTTATAAGGGAACAAGAGCATCGCTAAATCTGAGCCATAACTTTTCTAAAAAAAACAAGGCAGCCCTTGATTAGCACATAAAGATTCTGACAACTGCAGAGAATTCAAAGAATTGGTTTAAATTTACATTTTGCAACCTAAATCCTTTTCAAATTAGGAGATGCACTAGGATTTGAACTATACGTAATTTGTATCAATGTAGATTGAGGACTCATTCTTCTTGGTCAAACCCTGTATTCCAAGCACATTTGGGACACCATCAGCCTATTTGGTATTTTAATCACCATTTGGTATTTTAATAACCGGACTAAGAGGAAAGGAAATGACCAGCCATTTGGGATGGAATTTGAGTAAAATCAGATGAGCATAGATCAGAAATAGGAATGCAAATCAGAATAGGATGAAAATGCCTTCAAATTACTTAACTGAGATGCTATCACTTAGAAGTGTCAGACTTTGACAACGTTTTTGCAATGCTGACTGCATTTTGTAAAAACAGAAATTAATTTCAAAACAAGTGTGTATTTGCCTTTTTGGTGACAATTTGCTGCGCAATTCTATCACACTTCTTGTTCTTTCTACATACAGTAAACATTAGGATCGGTATTTGAAGACTTCAGAGATGCAAGTAAGCTGAAATCTGTTAATTCAGTTCACAGATGTCATCTCTAAATGGCAGCCAAACTGTCCCATTACACACATGGAAGGCCCTTGCTTTGACAATTCATTCCAGAACTGGCCAGATGTCGCCTGTTGTTAGGGGACAAGTTCTGCTTTCAATGTGTTCTGCACTGAGGTAACACAAAACTGAAATCTGATGTGTAAGAATATTTCAATATTGTTCAACTCCAGTGTATCTCACGTAGCTTTAAGTGTCTGGCAGCACAGTGAAGCTGTTGACAAGCAGTGAGAATTATGCTGTTATAAAATAAGGATTGAGAGCTGTGTAGTTGAATAATGAGACAATGGATTGCCAGCCTTTACCTCTATATTTTGTTCCTTCTCCTTTATTAATCTACTATGTACCCTTATATAAGTCAATCTCTTCTTTCATGCTGAAGTAACAGCTAGAAGGATAAAATGCTTGCAGGTGGTTGAGTTTGAAGATCCTACTCCAGAGACTCAAAATAATGAAGTGACTTCAATTTAAAAATAAAAAGCATATTAACCTCAAAACATAAACTGTGGAAGCTGTTTCTAAATAAGAATTTGAAAGCACTTAGCTCTGATATTTTACATATGAAATCCTAGTCAGGTGAACGTAAAACACAAAAGGTGACTTACAGGAAGCATATGACAATAGAAGACTTTGACATTCACAGCAATAGAAAACTGGTCTCTGATTCAGGAAAACCTTACAGTGATTAATAACATGGGAGGCCATAGGACAAGAAAAAAGACTTTTTTTGTGTGCTTAAAGTGATGATACTAAACTCGCTGTGGTTTGTGAAGTACTGAGAAAACCTAGGGTAGGAACTGCCTCCAAACACACAACAGAGTACCTGCTCCTGAGTGTGCCTAATTCTTATTCAAATCCACGTATTAAGTCCCTAGGAGATGATTTTGTGAGCATGTGAGAACTACTTGCCTTTAAAAAAAAACCAAACAAACCAAAACCTGACTTTATTTTTCCTTTGATTGTCCTAGCAGAAGAGTCCTAATCTAGCCTAGTTCCTTATCAAGTACAAACTATTTTGGACGTCTGAAAATTCCTATTGCCCTTTTCTGTTCCCCATTTAATTCTATCAAACATGTATTTTGGCACAGGAACTGATCTGCATGCTGTATTCAAAGTGTGGGTACATCAATGATCTATGCAGTTCAAAAAGTACCCTCTTCTACTCTGTTCTCAGCTTTCATCCTGAATTCCTAACATTGTTTCTCATCTTAACCACTGCTGAGTACTGAGCTGGCATTTTTAGGGAGCTGTTCACAGTAAAATCCCACATCTCTTTTATCTGTTTGTCTAGAGTTAAACCAGAACCCCTTACTGTTTACATCTGATGTAGGCTGCCTTTTCCTAGATTGCTGCTTTGCATTCATTTGCATAAGATTTAATCTATTTCATAATCTAATACAGTGCTTTGCCAATGGTACATGTTAGTCTCAACTATCTTGAAAAATTGTGTTTCTCAGTAAACTTTCTTGCCTTCTTATTTGGTCTTACTGTTCTTGAATAATTTTTTGAAGAAGTCATACGAGCTTTTTACAATCCTAACAATACTTGTAGAGTATAAGGTAAAACAACATGTGGACTTCATGAACAACAGACAAAACCCTCCTAAGTTTAGCAACTTCAGCTCTGATTGTATAATAATATTGCTGCTTATTTCAGTGTGATAAGCAGATGAGTGAGAAGATATAACCTTTGAAAAACACTTTGCATATGCAAACAGATATTCTTTCTGGGATCAGAGAGTTTCTAACTACTCAGACAGCACTTTCACAAACCAAATAACTGGATATGTGGACTGGTGCCAGATGGAGAGATTCCAGTCTCTGCACACCTCAGCCTCGAGCCGAACCTTCCTGCTCCTTTCCTTGCATTGATCAAGAAGCTGGGATTGGGTGACTTGCTGTGCAGTGCCATGGCTACTAGATCCGGTGTGAGGTAAAGAGCTGAGAGGCTGGGTCTGAAAGGCAAAAAAGGGACTGTCCCTTCAGTAGAGTGAGTGTATAATTAGACTCTCTATGTGAGTTGTGAAATGACACCTAAGCCCTACAGCATAGCTGTGCTTCTGCTTTTTCTTTACACAGAAGAAACACGAGGTGCAGAGAATTTAACTAAATCCATGCTTTTTCTCCATGTGACAGCCAGGAATGCTCTGATGCAGTGTGAAGTTTAAACCCTGGACAAAAATCATTAAATGCTTCACTGCATTATCAGACCTGTGACTGACTCTGAGCACACCATGTGTGTCTGTTACACAAGCTGGAATTCATACTGCTTTTGCCCAAGGTGAAAGCTTGTGTCAGGAAATTAACCCAAAAAATGGGAAGTTCTTTAATGAAATATAAAGACTGACTCAGTCAAATCTATCTAATATAGTGTCTAATTCTACTGATAAAAAATTGTGTAATGATTCTTTGCCTAATTCTGTAACTTTCATGAATTTGAAAGTCCTCTGCAATTTCTTAATTATAAAGAGGCACATGGAGTTGGCACGTCTCAGTGTGAAAGCACCTTGGGTGGCACACATAGAAAGCAGGGCAGGTGATGCAACAGCTTTGGAACGGAGGGCAACAGTGAGGGTGGGGAGAAGACAGACAGGTATGGAGGCAGACAGTGATAAAGGCAACCTGATAACAGTAACATTTTTGCCTTTGTTCACGTTTGCAATATCAAAGAGAAATCAGAATAACAAGTTCAGGTTAAACTAAAAAATACAGCAGTTTATACCAAAGTTAGATGCTAATGTAGGTGAAAGCAACTGCACAGCACATCAACAGCTCCTTCAGCATGACATACTGATGTTCATAATGATATTCACTCATTCTGAAATGCTAAAGAAGACCAAGGGTGTTGTGCCTCATACTAAACAGAATAGCATTTATGTGGCTTACTGTTTTGGAAGCCCTCTACCACATTAAGTTAGTGTCAAAGAGTTATTCTATATTCTTTCCTTCCTTCAAAGAAAGACTTTTTCTTCAAATAATTATTTTTTTCTGTTCTTTGAATGAGGAATGCAGTATTCAATGTGAAAACTACCTATTTTCCATAACACAGAATTGTTATTCTTCCACAACCTATAGGATTGATTGTTTATAATGCTGCCTTGCTTTCTGTACCCTAGTCAAGTCAGCTTTTGTAAAACATTGTTTTCAGCATGTTCTTACTTTTATGGAAACACCACTTTGGTTTATGGAACAGCAGAACAACTGAATTTACTCACAATTATTAAATTCTACAGTACATTCTACAGTACCCAGTACTTTCAAGTAGCACTTTTCTACTAGGAGCTTGAACTGCAAAGTAAGGATAATCAACAAGATGCTGGCCATCTGCCAATTGCCACAGTATGTCTCCTTGGCAAGAATTATCTTTCATGTAAGTTGTTCTAAAGCAGTTCTACTTTCCTCTAGGAGAAAGTTTTTCATAGAAAGTGTGTCTTCTTGACTATTTTAATATTTATTGCTCATATCACTATGCAGCATTAGTGTGTTTTGCTGTAAATTCTTTCCATTGCTCTCAAAGGCATACAAACATCTTTTCCACAGAGAATTCTTGACTTCCTACAAAACAAGCGACAAAAAGCTACCAGGAAAAGTAACCAGAAGACTTTTAATCACTTGAGTCTATTTCCTGTTCCTAAAAGAAACTAGGATTTTCCACATGTTTAAGATCTCAAGTGAATTACATGGACTACTTGAAACTCTATGATCTTATTATTTTATATGAAATACATTGTGTCAAATATGAGAATAGATCCTATTTGAGAATAGACTTCGTAGGATTGCTATAGAAATTCTTCTAGAACAGGTCTGTTGTGTCTTTTGCTCACTTAGATGTGAGATTTTCTTGTGTTTTTAAAACCTATGAACTAATCACTGTGTCTCATTTTGATAAATGAAAGCTTCTTAATTCTCATATCATAAATATAGAATACTAGCTCACACGGTGCACAACAACTCAATGTCTTCAACTTAAGAATCTACTGTAGTAATAGTCATTGCTTTCTGCCAGACCCCAGAGGAATTGGGATATAGTACAATATCAGATTTCACCACTTTGAATATTGCAAGGCCAAATTGTTGCAGTTATGGCCAATGCATGGTGCTAAAACTTTTCATTGATAATGTAGGGACTTTTTTTACTCCAGGCTGCTCTAGCAGGTGTTCAAATGAAAATACAATTGTACTACAGCATGGCACACATCATTACACACTTGTGCATTTAAAGTAACAGCCCACCTTGGAATGAATCTGGAAGCAAAGCAGAATGGCAGGTGCATCTGGAAGAGATGATTTTTCTTTTTTTGCAGTCAATTTACTAACAATTTAGCAAATTCTGCTTTTTGATACTGAAAAGTAATGTGTGTGTTTAGTGTTTGTGTGGTTCTGTTGTTTGGTTTTTTTTAAATCCTTACGTGTTCTAAGGATGCGTGTTGTTTGCATTTTTTTCTGGTGCTGCATGGTTTGTGTTTTTTTAACTACCTTCTCAATTCTATGCTAAATCTTGCCTTCCTGTATGTCTCCAAGTTACATAAAGACTGGATATTAGGAAAAATTTTTACATGAAAAGGGTTATCAAGCATTGGAAGAGACTGCCCAGGGAAGGGGATGAGGCACCATCCCTGGAAATATTTAAGAGACAGACAGACACAGTGCTCAGAGATAGGATTTAGGGAAGGTTCTTGTCAGAGTTGAGTTGATGGTTTGACTCCATGATCAGAAAAGTCCCTGCCAACCTGGGCCATTCTCTATGGGTAGGAAAGTGCAATTGTAGTGGTTACAAGGTGAAATCTAGTAATTATACATAAAGCTGTAAAACTAAACAATCATAGTAATGTGCTTTACTGTGACAGTACTTAAAATCTGAGGTCGGACCTTTGTTTCAATGGAAATATGCTGAACTCTCCTAGATAAAAACAAACCGAATGTAAAATATCCCCGTTATTATAAATTAAACATATTATTAATATGGTAGCATATATTTCAAATATTCTGGAAACTTGCTTATAAAAATAGCCCAGATTTATTTTTTAACAAAACTGTGCAGAATCATCAATACATATTTAAGAATAAGCATAGTTAACTGTATACTGTCAAATGCTAAAACAGCCTGGGGGAAGTGAGGGGGGAAGGGCAAATAATTTTGCTTGCATTCTTGGCAGCTAGGAGCATGACCCTACTTGAAAACTTGATAAATCAAAGTTCATTACTTAGGGAAAAAACTTTATTGCTTTGTACTGAATGTTTCACCCAAACATTTTGTGAAAATAACTAATTTTGAAGTTTGTCATCCTGAAAGCCAAAAGAAGCCACATAATTTACTTAGTTTCTTATTCACTGTGCGGCCTTCACAAAAGAAGGAAAAAAAATTCGTTTTCAAAAGACAGCTTTAAAAGAGGTGTTTCTGTCCTGAGGAATATCTCAGCAAATGAACCTCCTGAGACATCAATAATGCTTTTGACTACCACCCTATTTACCTCAGGAAAGATTTAACTTTACTTCAACTATAGAACTACCATAAAGCACCACTGACCCTGTAATACTTACAATAAAACTCAGTTTAGAATTAAGGTAATTGCACACCATGTATGAAAGAAAATGGTGGTACGTTGAAGTCATCAGCCCACAAGTTGGAACTGTAAGTAAATACATATTATATACTGGCCAAAGGAATTTGCTATTCCTTTCCATCTGTCAACATTATATATAATTGGGGATAGAAAAATACCCCATTTTTTCATCTCCCATTTGAAAGTTGGCATCTGAATGTAGAACCAGCATATTCCAACTCACAAAGATATTAGCAACATCTATGAAAAACTGAGCTTCAGTCCCCTTAAAAGATTTTTTTCTTTTTTTTTTTTTGCCTTACTCTAAATTAAATTGATGTCTCAGCAATAATGTTTTAGCAGTTCCCCAAGCTGTTACATCACTATTCCCTTTAGGTGAAATACAGAAGAAAGGTCTGCATAATTTGTTGCTAATAAAAAGCTTCTGTCTCCATCAGAAATAAATTTGAAGTTAAGGAAAGGCTGAATAAATGAATCTGAATGCATCTGAGTATCTGATACACATCTTGAGTATGACCAAATGCGTCAATACTAATTTCCCTGCAATTGCTGAAAGATTTATCAAATCTACTAACAGCATACTAGAGTTTTGCAGTGAGGGATAGCAATAGACTTGTATGTTTGCATTCCTTTGACCTGATGTCTTTGCTAATTACCACTCAAATAATTTAGTTGTTATGCTCATAGCATTGTTTTGGGGTTTTATTATCTTGCAAAGTGAAATTTCAAAAAGTTCTTGAAAAATCAGACTAAAAGGAATGTAATTTTGCATTAGAAGCTCTCCTTTGGATGAAAAGAGTATCTTCATGCATATAATCAATTCAATCCCCACTGTGTAGTCTAAGAGAAATGAATTTGCAACAGCAAAAAAGCTGCACCATATTACATACATCTGACAAAAACATCCCTCACCTTTATAAAGGAGGCTAAATTAGCCATATACATATGGATATTTCTTTTTAAAAATAACCTACCTACTCTGCTACATCATCCTATGGAGTTTCAGAAGCTGAATCTACTGATGCATTCTGCTGCTGCCAAGAATCATGATTGTATCTGTAATAAAGAAGTATGCAATCCATTAGCATACACTGACATATTCTCCAACACACCCTAGTCTAGCTCTGAAATACTACCTATTGAAATACCTCTGAAATACTGTACTATGTGCTTTATACAGGTCTGTTATGAACTTTTATGGCTACCAAGTTAAATCAGCTTAATGATAAGTATTCCACTGTTGACATTATTTTCATTAGTATATTAGTTCCTGAAGTGGTGTGCTTACAATGTAATTTTTAATTGCCATACCCTTCTAAGAACAAAGGTGTTGTATGTGAGTGACACTGAGGTACAAAGTATCAAAGGCAAAGTATCAAATGTTACCTATCTTTGTTTTTCTGAATGTTTGAAATGAACTTGAAAGACAATGGATAAATAAGCTTGTACTAAAAGCCTAATACTTCTGTTTCTTTTACTTTTTCATAGCTTTTTATAACTGAAACCAGTATCTGAGAGTTCCATTTCTTGCTACATTCATGCATGCACATGGCTAGAAGACACTTTAAATTTGTCCTCTTGCTGAATACATTGAAACTCGTGAATGATGCCAGGTATTTATAACCTCATACCTATATTTTAATGAGTCTGGCATTATCTGGTAATAGCAGTGCTGGAGAGCAGCCTGAATAGATATGCTGCATAGACTGCTTCAGATTCCCTTGTCTTTTAGAATCTCCCTTTGTTAAAGGCCACCTGTGATGTCAAAAAGAATGTAAGTGATGGTTCCTGCACACAATATACACACATGCCAACAAGAATTTGTTCCTTGTCAAAGCTATTTTAAAAAGCCTCTTTTATTGGAGAAACACTATAGAGTTTATGAAAAGATAAAGGGAAGTAGAATTTTTTTCTTGTTGCCTCTCATCCCTCCGTGTGTTTTGAACACATATGCACAGAGAGAAACATAGTCAGATACAAATGTGTTTGTAAACACATCTTTACATTTTACCCTATTGCTACTGATTCAATGCTCACGATTCTTCAAGGAAAGCTAAACTTTGGCTATCATCCATTCTAATGTACTTTATTACAACTAATATCTTCTAAGTGCTGAAAGCAGTTCAGTTACTGCACAGAAATTGTCCACGTATAGGAAAAATAATGCATGAGGTCACACCAGATCAGAGGTCAGGCTCTTTATGTGTTCTCTATCAGGTATAATAAAAAAAAATTATCTTCTGCAGCTGAGCAATTAAATATTCAGCCTAGGTTCTAAAAATGTTTGTCAGGAAAGAGCTATTTATGCTTCGCTATTTTTAAACTGTAGTACCTAGCTCTGAAGAGATTTCATTGTGGTTAGACTTTTTCAGAAAGTCAAAATAAACCAAATAAACCAGTTTGGTTAGGTTTCAAAAATAGAATATATGTATAAATCAAAGTGCTGTCTATGAAAGAGGAATGACTGTTCAAATAGCAACAAATTAAAGCCTAGATTTTTTCCCTCTTCCCCTGTTGGAGCTCCATTAATGCTTATTCAGAGTATTTATTCCCTGTGCAGGTGGCACCCATCAGTTCAACATCTCCACATTAGATCTACAAAACATTATTCTACAATGATTTTCAGGCACTGAGTGGCCTGATCTAGTGGAAGGTGTCCCTGCCTATGGCAGGGGGGTTGGAACTCGATCTTTGAGGTCCCTTCCAACCTGAACTGTTCTATGATTCTATTCTATGATTCTTTGATACTCTCAGTAGAACTGTGCTACAGCAATTGACTTAATTGGTCTTATGCTCCTCTTTGAAGCTTCTCAAGTTCTGCCTGTGATGAAAGGAACGTTGCCCAGAGTCTCAGCCCTTCTACTGGGAATCTAACTGCTACCCCTCTGATAAGCTTCCAGTTACAGGGGAAAAACAGATATGGTTACCTAATAAAATAAAAGTATGGTTGTCAGACATTGCTTTCAAACTATGTGACTCTAGTGATGTTTTTATTCTTTTACTTTATCCAGTCTGCTTCTACTGCATTTGCAGACAATAAGGTAGGAAAGGAACCTAAGAGGCAATGGGCATTGGCTGAGTCATTGCAGCAGGGACAATTGTCCATAAGCAGGACCTGAGCTTTACATCTCAGGTTTCAAAGTCATGACCCACATTCCTAAGTGTCATGGCTTCTTTTCCCACTAGAGGAAAATTAAATATGGGCAGTAAGTACTGCAAATGAGGATCTAAAATTCAGGGAAGCAGCTGAACTCCTCCTGACTGGAGAAGAGTCTGAGAGAACTGGACGGGGTAGTGCAGTGCCTCTGAATTTTCCTAGAAGCAAACTGCTGCACTGAAATTGGAGAAGCAATAATTCTCTGCTCTGCTGCACACAACCAGGCAAGAGACACTGGATATCTATAATACCAGAAATTACTCTAGGAGCATATGGAGGAGTGAAAACTGGTATAGAGAGATTTTAAGAACTTTAAGATAATGTTTCAGGTAAGTGAAGAAGGACTAATAACTTTTTTTTTCAGTAAGAGATTATTGCTTACTGTTTATAGAGCTGCTCTCTCAGAATAACTTATTTAATAATGTAAGGCTTAATGAAAATCTGTTCTGATTTCACTTTGAAGAGCTCCCAAAACAAACTTGGATTGAAAACTTATTGCTATTAACATTTGCATCAAACATTTTTATTGTGAAGTTCATATACCAAGAACCATATAAGTACAAATACCTAATAGATGGATTATAGTATTGGAGTTGAAATCAGTTCCGGAAGAATACACAAAGCTGTAGAGGATTTTAGTCCTTGAAATCACAAGGAATTGAAAATTTTTTTAAACATAACAAAAGTAACTCTGCATTAGCACTCAGATTGGCTTGACCCTGCAAGTGGATAAATTAAAATGCATTTAAAAAGAGATACTGAAGCATGAAGTTGTTAAAAACTATTCTGTATCATAAAGTACATGACATGGCTTTACATGGTGACAAAGATTTGTCTCCACGATCTCAAAGAAGATCCTTTGGGGTAAGAAGCTGCAGATACACAACTCTGTCTCACAGCCTGATTAATTTCTGAGTTCTCCAAGTGCAGGAACTCATTAGATGGATCTTGTTCCAGAATTCAGCTTTTCTAGGGAAGCAATGAAGACATCAAATGCTTCATCTATATTAGGCTGAAGTTACCAAAGGATGAAGCTTTTTTGAGAAAGTGTCTTTTGGGGTTGTGTCTGTGGGAGTCGGGTGTAATTTTCTCAAGGAAATAGGAAAATCCCAAGCTGCAGGTTCCTGATTTTTCTGGAGAGATGCTGAACAGAGTGGAGAAAGTCATGCACCATAGCCAGCTCAGCATCAACCACATTTGGTTGTATGTAGATAAAACAAAGAGTTTTTTCAGGACAAAACAACAGAAATAATTAATGTGAACAGATTCTGCTATGGTTTCTATTCCAGCCAAACAAGTTTACTACTTTTAACAGCTTCATATATAAGATGTCCTATTGCTGTCAAGAAACATTTGCAATTTAAATACTACAATGCATGAAAAAAATCAACAAACTATAATTTACACTTCCACCCCTCTGATCACTTTCAGCGGCACAGACAAATATGAAGTCTTTCAGATGGGATTTAAAATATACTTTATATACTATCATACAAATAAGACATTCTTCATTTGGGGTACTTCTCTTTTAGATTGCTATTGTTTAATCTGTTCAAAGCTGCTTTCTTTGTGGCTTCCATACATTGCACTTCCTTCACATTTATATATTTCGTTAACAATTTTTCACTTACTCAAAAAAGTATCTTATGAGGGAAAAAGAGAATAATTAGCATATATAAAAAATAAGATGTAGAAGTAAAGTGCTTTAAATGTGGCTCAAGTTGAATACCCCAGATAAAATGGCAAGGTTTTTCTATAGCAGTTCTTCGCTTGAGGAGCAAGGGAACAACATTTCATACCCAAAAATCCATAATAAAGTGCCCACATACATTTTGTTTTTTCCCAGCCAACATTAGGCTCCTAGTTCTTGCTACTCATTGTTCTGAAGCTTCCAGGCATCAAGATACAATTAGGGTTATAGTTAAAATATTTTATACATTTGAGACTCCCCAGGTAATTCCAGTAAAGTGGACTAGGAATACACAAATATGGCACCTAGCAAACTGAACCACAACAAAGGAAGGGTAGGTGTTAACTTTTCCATACTTCTTTTCAGTAGTCATTGATAAAACTCTTTTAAAGGATGCTAATGCAGCATCCTTCATTCCAGTTTTAACTGTAAGGAAACTGAATTCTGTGAAATTGAGATAATTTTGCCTGTGAGAAATATCCACTGGATGAAAGGGAATTCCCAAGTCCCCACTACTTGACAGATTCATCCAGTATCTCAAGATAGTAGTTACTGACAGTAACGCAACCTGCCCTAAACCCTGGTGGCACTGTTTTCTAATCACTTCTTAGGTTGCTTTTTACAGAGGCAGAAAACACTTCAGATAGTGAAAATCTAAGAAGGGGTGATATGCCAGGCAAAATTAAACTCTAATACCTGGCCACTGACAGGGTAAATCGATTATAAACCCATCTGCTAAACATAAACCAGATCAGCCTCAGAGCGAATGCTAACAACTTTCAGTTTATTTTGGAAAGTTTGTTAATTTTTTCCCCAGCAGCTTTAGGCCTGTAATGATTGAGTTCCTTTGTTGTCTTTGCTTTTCTTTTTCTTTCTTGCAATTATGTTACTTCTTTGCATATGCTACATTGTTTAACTATTTGAGATCTGGCTTGCTTTCCTGCATATATGTGTTCATTTGTTCTGTGACTAAAATCCTTGATCGTTCTACTCTTCTAGAAGTTTAAAACATTAGGGACTTCTGTCAAAACTATCTCTGGGAAAGGTGGTTATCCCTCTCTCTGTTTCTTTAAGCTTCTTATGTTCTCATTCATATTTTACATTACAGTATTTTAAACTCCTTTTGCTAATTTTGACAGAATCTTAGTCTTAAGCAATCTGAATATTTATTGTACACACTGCTTTGAGTTTATTTCCCCAGTACCAACTCTCACAGTCAGATACATGGATAGAATTCCTGTTAGTCATGTAAACTTTTGGCAGTGGCCTCGAATTTGAATGTACTATTACACTGGAGAAAGTGGATAATTTCTAGAATATATGGGAATAAAGTACTGGATATTGAATAAAGTACTGGGATTGGAAGGGCTATCTGGAGATCAGTCATCTAAGTCCAGCCCTCCCGCCAGCCATGGAAACATCTATTTCATCCTCCTAGAGCTGCTGGTAGCAGCAATTCCCCTATTACTTGGCAATGACAGCTCTTCCTGGAGGGCACCAGATGCTAAAGACTATGTATCACTTTTTTTCTTTTTTTGTGCTTAGGAGAGAAAAGCCCAACAGTGCTGTTTTTTTTTTTTTCTTCCCCTTGTCCTTGCTATTGCCTCTATGAGGTTAACATGCCTTCAGCTGAACTCAAGACTTTGTTTATATCAGAATAAACCTTCTGTAGACAAAACCCAAGTAAAGCAGAGAGAATTTTGCTAGAGGCTCTTTTTAAAGAAGTGCATTAATTAACAATTAATGTAGCTTGTATGACTGTAAATGTAAGCGTATATGCTCCTTAAAAACAGTTCTAGGAGAAATGCTTTACTCCGTAATGTCTCCTTAAAACTTTTGGGTTAGGATGAGGAATGAAACTCTTATAATGTGCAGCTTGACATAAACTACAAGAGTGTGGCGCACTAGCAGTACCTTGACAACAATGTCTTTACTCTTTCGAGGTGGAGGCTGCCTTTACACAGGAGGGCTTGCTGCCTCACAGCTGCTCCTTCTCTCCTCCAGCAAAACAGCTTGCACGCAATTTCCCTTTTTTTTTTCCTCTTTCTCTCCAGATACCTTTCCCAACCCCTCCCCTCTCAGCACGTTCCGCCCCTTGGGAATTTTTGCCTCTTTCCTGCACAAACAGGCCTGGCTCCCCACAGGTAAGGCGAGCGGGTCTGACCCTGCGGCAGAAGCCCCGCAGCTGCGCCTACCCCTCCTCGGGTCTCCATGAGCCCCGACTGATTACTGCCGAAGAGCCCGCAGCTTTAGACTAGGCAGGGTTGCGGGGAGGCCTGACAGGAGACGGCTTGGAGGGCCTGCTCTGGCTCTCCCGCAGCAGCAACAGGGCTCATCCCTTCGACATCCACCTTAGTTCAACGACCCGAGAGCGGTGAGAGCAGCAGCGGGACTGCCTGACCTGGCCTCGCCTCCCCCGGCGGCGGCGCCCCCAACCGGTCTCAGCCGCCGCCGCTCCGAAATGGCGGCCAGCAGAAGGGAGGAGCGGTCTCGATCGGCAGTTCGGCGCTCCTCCATCAGGCCGAGAGGCGGAGAGGAGGACGGGAAGGGGAGTCAGCCGAAAGGGAAGGAGCCGAGAGCCGAGCGGGTCGATGTGCGGAGGATAAATGTCTCGCTGTGTGTGAGGCCGCCATTTTAGATGAGGAACGAAACGAACGGCGCCGAGCGGGGCGAGAGCCTGGAGGGAGCCGTCGGGGGGGAGTGACATAGGTAGGAACGGCGGGGAGCGAGGCAGAGGACGGGGGAGAGAAAGGCTCCCTCTCATCCCTTCTCTTTTTCGCTCCCCCTTCCTCGTTGCTAGCGCCTGGAGTAGCGCCGGCTGCTCCCAGCGGCGCCTCAGCCCCGGGCGCGCTGACCCCGGGCCGCCGCCTCGGCTGTGAAGGGAAAGTAGAACGGGGAAGGGCGGCCTGAGAGAAACCGTGGCGGGGGGATAAGGTGTGTGCGGGGAGCCGGCCATTTCCATACTTGCTTGTCGCGGAGCCTTCGGGACCGGCGGCCCTCGCTGCCGCGGGGCCGGGGCTCCGTCCTCGGGAGAAGCAGATTTCCGGGCTGGAGAGCGAGGAAGGTGCCGAAAGACCGCGGCGGTCTTAGGAGGGGACGGGGCAATCCGCGTTTCGCTTGGCAAGCGGGAGGGGTGTGGGGGGCAGTGGCCGCTGCCTGTCAGTGCTCGCACGGAGCCCCGGGGCCGAGGCGGGTGTGCCCTGGGGCCCCGCACCTCCCGGCTGGCGGTGAGATGAGCGGCAGGCATCCAGCGGCAAGCTCTGGGTCGCGGCGAGGGCCCAGGGGCTGCGCTTCGCCGCTGGCTGGGGGGAGCCCCCGGCCGAGCTGGTGCTGTGCATTGCCGGCTCTTAACCGGGGACGGAAAACGCGCCCAAGTTGTGCTGATGTAACTGAGTGCCTTCTGCTTCGAGCCGTTTGCTTGTGTTGGATTCGGTAAAAAAAAAAAATCAACAAAACCCCCCACATTTGAAAACTGCTGTGCTATTCTTGTGTTTCACAATTTCTTCAGAGCTGTTAGAACTTTGCTGTGCTTACTTCGGAGCTGGAGCTCAAAGACAGCTCTTTCTGTACTTTCTTTACCTGCAGTCTAAATGTACACACCTTAATAAATATAAACTATGGAGTATGTTTTAGGCTAACATAAACCTAGTCATGCAACCAGAAGCACACCTCTTGTCCATTGTTCATCTTGCCAATGTTAGTTGGCAAAACAAACACAAAAATTTGTGTAGAATTTTTAAAATTCTTTTTAGGCTTCAGGAGACCTCCATTAATACAGAGACCTTACCTGGGACAATGAGACCTCAAAACCAGTTGTAGTGGAATGGCTACAGCAGAGTGTGCATTCTAGATAAAATTGTATGCTGTTGTAGATGTGAAAGACAAGAAGGGACTGTAATGATTGTTTGGTAAGATTCTTCAGAAACCAAAGCCACCTTAAGGTATCTGTCTGTGTACAGAAGAATTTTTGAGATGTCTTTANAGTAAGATTCTTCAGAAACCAGAGCCACCTTAAGAAGAATTTTTGAGATGTCTTTAATGGGTATGAAAAACTTTGTTCCAGCTGCTGCCTAAAGGATCATCATCATTAGAATGGACATGCTTAATCTTTAAGACATGTTTAGATGGTGGTGCAGAAGACTAAATTGGTAAATTTTTGAATGAATTTTTGATCTGTTCTATGGATACCCACTAAGAATAGAGGTGGCTTTAATTTAGTCTTTCTTAAGGAGCATTTTCTGTAGGTTGACCCTAAGGCTACAATTAATCATAAAAAAGGCATGGATCTGTCTGTATGTTCATGAAATGGATGACTGATTAATATGGCAAGCAATTTAATCTTAGATTATTAAATCAGATGTGAACTAACCTACTGGGGTTGGAGCAGTGATGCTTTCAGAAATCTGGAATGTGTTTTTCATATGGTTTGTTGCCATACTTAATATCTTCAGGACTGGACAACTTATTGTGCAACACTACTGACTAATCTGCTTTGAAAGAAGATCTGGAAGTAGCAGAGAAAATACCTCTCTTCTTTTTCCAAGGAAGATATAAAACTTTATTTAACCTCTTTTCCAGTTGAATGCCTTTGGTGTATACATAAAATTTTCCATTTTTTACTCTAACAACAACAAACTCGGTTCAAATTACACATGAAGTTACTGCTGTCTCAGGGCCTAAACTTACTACAGCTTATTAAAATAACTCATATTTCATAAACCACAAACATGACCCACGGAAATCATCGGTCAGCACTTCTTGGTATGCTAAATCAGCACTAGTTTCTCCTGGGACATATACTCCCCCCCCAGTTTATTTATTTGGCTCCTTCACTGTTGGGAAAGGAGGAATTGAGTCAAAAACTGAGTTTTCCTTGTTTTCTGTCTTGGAAAACAAATTAAATTGAGATGAGAGCTGTTGGTTCTAGATCCTCTGTAGGAAATGAGAATCAAATGCTGTTAGTTCAAGTTACTATCTATAATTGAAGGAATCATGCTGATAAATTCACTTTTATGTTTTAGATGCAGGATGTTTGCATTATTTCTGTATTTCAAACAAAGTTACAGGAGCAAATGAGCTAATGCAGTATGATTCGATACTTGTTTGTGTTTGGATCTCTGACCATCTCTGCTGCAAATACACTCCTGACACATCTTCAGTCATTCCCTTTGCCATGCTTTTGGAACATCTGTTGGCACCCTTTACCTTCCATCTTTGCCATTGACTTCATTAAGGATTTTTTCTTCTTCTCTCCCTCTATTCTCATGTTGCTTCTTATTCCTACTTCTTGGCCTACCAGCTGGGCAAGAGGAAGGGCATTTTCTTGTGGATGTGCTTCTCCAGCTGCTGCACCAAAGGGTTGATGGAGAGGCCCGGAGAGTGAAGGATACTTCCGTACTTTGCCTTCGGATTTCCGTAGCCTGTGGCAATTTTGTATTCTTAATGACTCTGCTTAACTTTTTATTTGAAAGAAAGTAGCGATATCTCCCAGAGTTGCGGGAGGAGAGGCAGAGGGACAACTGGGTGGCATGAAAATCTAAGAGCTGTTGCCTTAGGAGCAAAAGTAGCTTTTTTTTGGTAAAGGTAAATTTTAGGAACTTAAATGCAAATTTCAGTTTGAAACAAATAAGTAATTGGTAAGAATGACTTTTTTGTGAGCAGTAAATTCCTGGACCGTGTTCTGACTTAAAGATGCAGGAATCTAAAGACTGTGCAGAGAAACAGAAGCATTTCTTCCATTTCTCATAAAACCAGCTGATTGCTTAAGTCAAAATTAGGTTTACTTTGGAAGTAACAAACATAGTCAATGCAAGATTAAAATTAGTGATTTAACTAAAATTGCAAGCATGGTAATTTAAGGACACTTACAATAAGTTTCACATAATGTTAATATGTGAACAAGCAGACATGTTTACATCTGCCTTGTACCCATTTTGATTGATATGTCTGGTGTGAAATATATCCATTAGATATTGAATGAACTGTGGAAACATTTGATCAACTGTAGAAATTAATTGAAAGTAGAATCAGTGCAGCAGTAGGAGGTCAGGTAAAAGTGCTGGCTTTGAGCTAAATTAACAAGGTATTTTAGTACTGAGCATGCATTAGCTCATGACTTTTGAGACAGCATGAAGCAGATACTGCTTACTCTGTATGGGTAACCCAGATAAATATTTAGTGACATTCTTCCTTTTTCTGAAAAGAAAGTCTGTTTTGGACAAACTTCTGTGAATAATTATCAGTGCACTGCTGGCTCTCACCACATACACTGTTTTTTATAAGCAGCAATTTTGCTTTGAAAAGCAGCTGGTGCACGTTTATTCCTGTAGTGACTTGAATATTGTGTTTGTACTAGAAATGTCATCTGTTTCACACAAAGTTGATTTTATTGTGGCAGTGTGTGCTGACCTTTTGCAGTTTAATAGAACATGGCCATCTTGTGTACTGAAATGCTGCAGTGCACACGCTAGATGAGGATAAACAAAGCACCATTTGTAAATCAGTAAAGCATTTTCTTGGTAAACTTTAAGGCTAAGGATTATAACTCATAATTAAGAAATATAATGTTTACTAAATGACTATTCCTTTTTTCAGGGTTTTAGTGACATAGTTGTATGTTATTTTCCATAGGTTTTTGCTTGCTTATGGGGAATGACAAGCTTTTATAGAGGTAAGGTTTTGATGCAGAAAAACTGTGAATTAGTGTAGGACTAGGGGGATGCCAAATGCAGGTGGTTGGATTTGTTTGTGGTTGCAGGTGTGACTGTGTTCTGCCCTGTCTCCCCTGCCTCTTCCAAAGGTGTCCTGCATACTCGTGTAAATTAAGCGGAGCAGTAGCACAGTTAAATCCAAGCTATTTGGTTTTTACTTCAGGCAAAAGAGTTTTGAAATTGCCTTGCAAATGATGGGTTCGTGTGGCAAGTGAGTAAGTGACTCTACCTTGGTTTCTTTGCACTCTGAAAATCTGCAAATGGGACCTGTATCTCCAGCTCTTCTGATATAAGCCCCTTTTTATGTTGATTTTGTTGCTCTGCGGGATCATTTCACTGTCTGTATTGTGGCTCTCCAGATGCTGCGTTGATTATGGTATGGCCTGTTTTCTCTTACTCCTGCCTTTTGTGGCTTTATTTCAGATTTTAGCTGGTGTTGCCTCTTTGCTGTTGGTTTGACCCTTATATACTTCATTTCTGACAAACAGCTGGCAAAAGGGTGTTAATTAATTTCACATTCCAATTGAAAGACGTAGTATCGGTTCAGAGCAGTTGAGACATACTGTATATTTTTAGTTCACAAGCTAGAGGGAGGGAGGTTGCTTCACTGACTTGCAGCTGGGTGTGGTGTGGGGTTAACCAGATTAATTAAAGCTGGCTCAGAGGTTTAGACTTTAAAAAATGGCTTGGAACCCCCATTGTGGTATTCTGTTACACAAATTTTTCAGGCTAGAGTTTTGAGTTTTCAGAACACGTATCTGGAGAGACTCACCAGAGAGACACAAGGTGGTGTGCACCTAGCGGAAACATGTCTTCAGTTAGCCTTGGCAGGGCTAACATTTAGGTATATATTGAGAGACTTCAATACATGACTAGTCTGCCCTTTAATTTTTCTCAAATGTCTTTTATATTGCTGGTCATTTCTTTTCAGTATATGTCCCTCTCAATTCTTTCAGTAATTGGTGCTGGGTCTTGCATATTGTACTTTCTTGTTCCATACTCAAGCAGTTACCAGTATTTGGTCAAAGTCTGCTCATGTTTCCAGTATTTTCTAGAGTGATTTCCACCCTCTCCCCCTCCCCCCCATATTAATTTACCACAAAAGGCACTGCTTTCTCTGCTCTTCCCCTACCAGCAGAAGAGGTGAGGTGTGTCTTCGCCAGAGTAACTGCTTGTTGGACAAACAAGTGAATTACCGTTCTTTTTGCTTCGTTATATATTTTTCTCTGTGCAGAGGAAACTACCAGTGGTATTTTTACATAAGAGTTTCTTGGTGAAGTTGAATGAAGCATAATGAAAGAGGTGAGGATAAATGTACTCCCCAGTGTTTGCGTGGAATTGTGGCAGAAATGCAGTGATGTGGGGGAATTGTCCTGCACAGCACTGGTGCAAATGCAGGGAGGACCATCTCAACTGGAAGTGTCAATGGTGGCAATGTTGCTGCAAGAAAAAACACAAGTTAATGTTATTCTACCCTTTAAAAAAAAAAAATCACCCAGAAAAATAAAAAGCAAGTTATGTTATTTCCAACTCATTATCATATTTAGTACATATCTTTATCTTTAAAAGCTTTATCTTTAACAAAAGAATTTTAATACCGCTTAATGTGGAGATGAAGGAGTCTGTAATTACCTCTTCAGCTTCCAGTTGAAAAGGTGTATTCTGATATACAATGATTCTTGATTTTTTTTAAACTTTGTTTTAGAAACTGTAATCTAAGTTTCACTGAAAGTTGATCATGTTTATGATGTAGCACATGATGTCAGCTTGAGGTTGTAGAAATTGCAAGATTACTTCTGGGTAAATATTTTCCTTATTTGGATAATTTCTGTTAGAATTTTAATTCCTTCAAGTCTAATCTGTTTCAGAACCCTATAAAAATATTTTTATAATTTATTTGTGCACCTCTTATAGTAATTTTAAGGGTTTTTTGAAGACAAGTATTGGAAAACTCATGTTTTAAGTATAGCAGAAGGGTCTGAACACTGTGGAACTGATGTGAGAACTATGTGTATTTCTTCATATAGACATATGGCACTGGAGCCACTGTGTGCAAATAAGAAAGATATTTTTGGATTATAGCAGCTCTTTCAAACTTAATAAAAACTTCATTAAGGAGTCTTAAAGGCATTGATAATAATTTGCATTTTTTTAGAATGAGGAAAACAATTGCCCTAGTTAAGTGAGTAAGCTAAGTGACTGGACTTCATGGCTTTCTTTCCCATCACTGTGACCCTTTATGATACCTTTTGAAAGCCGTGTCCAATCAATACCAATACAAATCTGTATGATGAGCTGGCAGAAACCTGTTTGTGGGAGGATACTGGTTTCCCTTGCACCTAATTAGAAAGCTGAGCAATTCCAATCTTCTTCAAGCCAAGCTGCTGGCTAAGGAGCATGAATTCCCTCTAGCAAAACACCATTTCTCTCTCTGATTACTGCTCTAACAGTTTTGAATGTTCACATTGTGATAGTTGTTACCTTTATGTGTAAACATGGGGAAAAACCCCACCTGGAGTTCAGGTGCTGAGAATGGTTGTTCTAGGGTGATTGGTATTGAGAGGGTACATTTGCAGAAATGGGTCAGAAAGGGCTCATGGGAGGCGGGCACAAGCGTGGCTGCAGAAGAATGTAGTAAGGTTTCTTCCAGAGTGTGTTGCAGCCAAAAGAAACAATAGAGTGTGCGTGTCTCTAATTTTATGCTGACATTTAACAGAAAATAAACTGTATTCTGAGTTACATCATTCATCTCTGCTAAATGTTTTAGAAGTAAGTGCAAAGCTTAGGTAGGCAATACCAGCATGCTGAAACAAAGTGGTGGTGTCAGGGTTATCCAGTGGATTGATGGCAGTTGAAACTGGGTTCCAGAGCTTACTCAAACCTTTTAAGTTGACTGTGTAACTTGCTCACTGGCGATTGAGAGGTTATAAAAAGAGAGCCAGCTGATGTTGCAATCTAAGCACTCGCCATATAGTGGAAAGACTCCTCTTTGGCATGTTCGCCAGTGCTATTTTTACCCATTCCAGTAAGATCTGCCCTTGTGATGTTAAATTATGGGACAGTACCTGCAATTATTTTGTTTTACAAAAGCTCTGCAGAAAACTTTTGATAAAATTTCAGGCGGATTTGGACTAAAATTGGCATATATTTGAACATATTTTTACTTTGGTCACTATTGGTAATGCTGCCGTTTTAATTGTAAGAGATTCTTTCTCATTTGTCTATCAGAGGGATTTTTTGAATTTTGGGTTCCCTTTGCATATTGACTATTTCGTCTTTCTCAGTTTTTAAGTTTTAAAGTCTCATGCGGAGAATTTAAATAGTCAATGTGATTTTTAAAGATGGGGAATTAATGTAGTCCTGGAGGAAGCATAGTAAGAGAGTTCTGTTATAACTTCTAAAAAGCCTGGCTGATTTTGGTTAAACTTTACATTGATGGCTCCTTCACTCAGTAGAAAATGCATTTAATAGTTTAATTTTTTTTTCCCCTGAAATTGATTTTCAGGATTCTCTCTACCAATCTGTAGTGAAAGCTGGAGAGAAGACCAAGAGTGCTGTAGGGAGTGCAGCACTGGGCTTCTTTCATAGAGGTGTTATGTTTAGGGTGTCTCATATGGAGATTTATGAGAGCACTGAAACATCTAACTTTTCTGATTATCTACACTTAAATACAAGATTGTCAGCTGCAAAACTAGTGACTTGACAACAGTGAAACACATAGCTGTCATTTAAAAACTGTCATTTACAAACTGTTCTCAAACTCTTGTCCTGCTTATCTGTGCAGATTGATGTGTATCTGTAGCAGGACTGCTAATCTGCCAGAAGCAGAGGTGTGACAGTGAAGTGGGTATGAGGCCAGTATTCCCCTTCCAGCACACCTGCATCCCTTTGGGCAGTGTCTCAGGTGGAAATCCTGGAGTGGGCAGGCTTCCTCCAGTGCTTCTCCCTCAGTGTGCCATTGTCTTTAGTGAACAATTCTGCTGGTCAGGTTTAATCAACTCTTGCATCTGCAGTAACAGCTGGTATTTTTGTCAACTCTTTTCATTCTTAAACTCTTCTTGTTGCCAGTATGTTATCAAATGCTTTTACCAATTTAAGATTTTCAGATTATCTCTTGCCTATTATGAAAAATAAATGATTTTTACTCTCCTAAACCTCTTAAGTTTTTTGCAGACAGAAATACTGTACATGCTTTGTACAGGCTTCTTTAGCTCATTGCACATGCTTTATGCTATACCTTTTCTTTTTGATTTGTATATAAATTTCCTTTGTCTTTGGGCTGATTGTAAAATATAACTACTTCGGGTTTTCAATCTGTAAAGCCTCTACTCCTCCTGTTAGTTCTCTGTCCTCTTTCTCATCTAATGTTGTCTGGCACACTGACTGGATTAATTTTCTGAGTTTGCTCAAGACTCTCTTCAGATGAGTTTGTAGCTCTTGTTTTCCTGGTCTTTAAAAATGTCTAGACTTCTGAAGTAAATACAAGGATAACAGCTGTTATCCTTGTTTTTACCAGTTTGCAAATTTTCAGCATAGCTTCTTCCAAAAGCAAAAATCCCAATGCTTCCTCCTCACCCCCTGTGCCCATATTGGTTCCTGTGAGGGTGTCTTTCTCTTCTCTGCTTGTTATGGTGTTTCCAATCTTCCCTGTCTTTCTCTGCTTGTGATCCCCGCTCACCTTATTCCTCAGAATGTAATCTGTTAAAAAATAACCAAACAACCCACTCCTTATCCCCCTGAATTTGTGGGTTATTTACTAAACATCTCATTATTGCTGTCTGGTTGTCTTCTATTGCAACTAAAGTTCTCAGCTTTTCCTCTGGTATGCGAAAGAATTCCTTCCTCCCTTCTTCCTGGTCTCCCTGCCATCTTTTTCCATGTTGGAAATCATATTCACAACATTTCTTATGTCGCATTCCTAAATGCTTGCTGTAGAGAGTTACACAAGTTAGTAAGCAGGGTAAATGTACAGTCCAGACTGTAATTAATTTTTTTAATTAAAAAAATCTAAGTTGCTCCAGATGGAGGTTCCAAAGTATTCTTCTGGTTTCTTGTTGGTCTTTGGGAGTTTGCTGTCTTGGGTGGACAAGACAGCTTTTTGGGGGTTTTGGTTGGGTGGGTTTTTTTACTTTTTTCCCCTGTACCTGTATCAAGGAATGAGGATGCTTCTAACCAGAAGTAAGCTAGCAATATAAAACTTCCTCTCAAATTTTATGTGTATTTTCTTGATTTCATGTAAAGAAAGACGTGAGGAAATTTGGACTCTTGAGCCGGGAGAAGGGAAAGTGGTGCAGCGGATGCTGCTAATGTGTATGAACACACTGATGGGACGGAGTGAAGAGGACACCAGAGTCTTCTCGCTAGTGCCCAGTGACAATGCCATGTGCACAAATTAAAACACATGAATCTCCATCTGAACATGAGAAACCCTGTGTTTTTTTCCTTGTTCTGTGGGGCTGGTCAAACACTGCTGCAGAAAGGCCCCAGAACACGTGTTTGTGGAGATGCCCAAAATCCAACTGATGTGGTGGTGGGCAGCCCCTGGGCAGGGAGGTTGAACTAAATCATCTCAGGGATTCCCATCCAGCCCCAGTGACTGTGGTGCACCTTTGCCTTCTCTGATCATCTCTGCATGGGATTGTTTAAGGAACTGTTAATTAGGGGGAGAACTTTGGGTAAGAAACAGATCTACCATTTACTGTTTAGTGAGTACTTTTGTATGTTTGACTTAAACTTCTGTCTTTAATCTGAGCTTCCAGTCTTTTAATCAAGACCTCTATTTCCCTAGGATTTCTTCCTTGTATGGTGAATGCTTACACAGAAGATACAGATAGTCTTGAGAGAGTTAGCTTCATGGTACTTTGTTTGCTTTGGATCCAGGATTTGTCTCATAGCATATATGAGTCAGCAAGGTGGTTTCTCTGTACACATAAACTGATGGCTGAGAAGAAAATCTCAACTTGTACTTAGTTTTTGCTTTAGTGAATTTTTAGATGGAGAAGAACTTTGTGATGTTCATGAAATAAGAATGATATTTTGTTGAGCTAGGGGCTAGCATTTGATTGTCATAAGGTCTGGCCTTAAACAGTGCATCTTATTAATATTGAGATGTTACATAAAACAAAGAAAGACTAGAAGGCCCTGAGAACTCCTGAAAGTAGAAGGATGATAATTAACTCTGCATCTGATGTAATTTACCAAACAATGTTTTGGCTCTTAATTTGGTATGTATAAGTTTGCCTATTAAAATAATAAATATCTTGGTTTTATGTTATCTTCCACAGATGATGTGCTTCATCCTATTGTCGTAGGACTTTGTTTGCTTCAAGGAGCACGAAAGGTATCTTTGGTTATCTTTCCCATCCCCCTTACCCTGCCTGCCCTGTTCTTGCTTCTGAGGCCTTTGAGTCTTTTCTGGGGGACAGGAAGCTTACCACAACTAGCTCTGGTTTTGTATTCCTTCACTGTATCTAAAATTTTCTCTTTTGTTTTTTTGAAAAATTACACAGAATTGATACTAGCAGTTGTTACGTGTATGTTTAGTATTAGGCTCTTACTCTAGTCAATCTCTGGGGATATGTACTTTGCAGGGGGAAAGCTCTTCCTCAGTTTAAAACTTTAGATCTTGATGTTTGGCTGTTGTTGCCAAATAGCATTTGCCTTTTCACAGAACTACATGTCTGTTGTGAATAAACCAGACCTAATGTAAATCATGTACATTGTATTATTGGGGTGGTTTTTGTTGGGTTTTTTTGTTGTTTCTGAGATTGTGCCTCTGAAACAAAAAATCTCTTATGGCACTGTTAAAAAACTAAAACTCCACCCAAATCAGAACTGTAATTTAATAGATGTATTTAGTAAAGTAATATGTCAGGTAGGGTTAAAATGAAGCACAATGTTTTTGGAGGCACTCATGACAGTAAATGTCATAGTCTAGGTAATTTTGCTAGTATACAATCTGTAATTTCTGATTGCCATTTTATATAGGCTTCTTTGCAAATGCCATAGGAAACAATAAAATAAATAGAGCTTTCTAGGCAGTTTGTAACTAAAATATTGAAGCATCATGTTTGTATTTCAGAAACATGATCTTCTATTCCCATATGCATTTTATTATAAGACATAAAGGAGAATAATTTGATTAACCTCTCACAGGAAAATCCCTCAAGCCTATTCCAAACCTTTCTTGGTGCTATTGTCCCTGTTCCCTGCCCTCCTGCCTGTACCTAGTTTCCATGCCAGGGCTCTTGAAACTCCCAGAGCTTGGGAGTATTGACCTCTCAGTGGCACTGCATGGGGCCTGTATTTAATAAACTGAATTGATTAGTTTAAAGCTGCCCTGAGTGAATGCAGAGAACACCTAATTCTTAAATTGGCTGGATTGCCACTTCTTGGTCTGTCCAGCTGCACAGGTAATCTAGCATTGCTTAGAGTTTTACAGTGGTTTTTTACCAGTAGCTGTGGTATGTCTGAACTGTGTAGATAACCTGCGTAACCAGCAGCTCCCATTATTTACTGGAGCTGCCTCATCTCAGGCTGTGTTCCTTTTCAGCAAAGCTGAGCTTGGATTGAAGGCTGTTGATTTCCACAGTGAGACTTCAGTTACTAGGTGCAGTGGAGAGAGGACAGAGCCAGTAATTCTTTGTGCTGAGATTCTTGGTCACTCTTGTTCAACCCTCATGGGCTTGTGTGGGAAGGGCATTTGGGGGATTGCTGGCATTTGAGTAACTTTTTCATCCATGTTGTAAAAGTGGATGGAAAAACACAAGCATGAGCAAGTTCAGAATGCCATTAGGCACATGGCTGAGACTGTGCGAACAGAAAAATAGGAGAAAAAAAAATGGCCTGTAGTGTCTTATCAGTGTAACATCAAGACTGCTTTGGCAATGCAAGGTCTGCTTTAAAGATATATTTTATTCTTTCTTTGGAGGACACTGCTGTGAAGAATTTAGAATTATGTCAAATAAACAAGTCCTGAGTGTGACAAGAGTGTCATATAATTATGTCATTCTGACACAATCATATGTAAGAAAGCAGTGTTCAGCATGCTCTTTAGTAATGCACTTGAATTTATCCAATTAAAAAATGAGGATGTCTGAATGTCACTGTAACATTAATAGTCTTCATAGTATTAAGAGAATACATTTAAAACATTCAGTGACCACTCAATTTTGATTATAAGATAAAAATTATAAATTGTGATATTAAAAAAGAGTGAAATTTTTGCTCCACAATGTGGAGCTCTGGTGCTTTGTTAGCAAAACTTGTACAGAATGTTTGTGAAAAATTAGTGTGCTTCCCGTGTATGTCTTTTTCTTCCATAGGAGTTTTAACAACAATTTTATGAACTTTTTTGGTGAATCTAAGGTAATGCGGGTAGTTTTAGTGACAAAGATCTACTAAGCAGAGCTCAGCCTGCTGCAGCCAGGTGCTGCAACCTGGGCTACATGTACTCAGTAAAGATTTGCTCTGGAAGTTGCACTAGAGTACAAGAAGGTGTTAATCTTGCAAAGAAGGTGTATCAGGCTGAGAGTTGTATTGCTTGTGACTTCCTTACTGATGTTATTTTTTTCCTTAAATATTCTAAAGTCGCTTAAGGGGTGAAATAGTGTTTGAGATGAATGGTGCAGAGAAGTATGAAGATGAGAAGAGGTACTTCCAAGGTCATAGCAACAGAGGCAGAAATTTTATCTATAGTCATTTATCATTGATTGGTTTATGTGATTGTTGCCTGTGTGTTTTTCATTGTTTTTCTTTTTTTTTTTTTTTTGTTCCTGAGCAGTTATATTTCCTCTTGTTAATTTTTTGGGGGTTTTTGGGTTTTTTTCAGTTCTTGTAGGGAGTAGCTTGCTTTTTGGTGTTGATGTTTTTCCCCTCAAATTTTAAGCAATCAACATTGTAGATGTATGAATGAGACTGATCCTTAACTCATGCCCTGCATCCACGTTTACATTGATTACGTATTTGTTAATATCAGAATGAACTTGTATTTATTTTCTGCTATAAAAAGCTACTTTTAAAAACTACTGCTATAAAACACAATAGATAGTTGTCTGTTGTGGATTTTGCTTTGTTCCCCAGATCACTGCTCACTCATGCAATAATTACTTGAGAATTACTCTGTGGGAGGTGAACTCTTTGTGTTACTGATCTTTTTTGTGGCAGAGATGAAAATTATTCTTGCAAGCAATTTTTATACTTTACATTTTCTAGGAAGAGTGTTTATTTTGAAATGGATTCTAGGTTTTGTTCTTTGCTGCTTGTCTCTGCATGTGTTTTTCATTAAATGTGTGATTGCTAATTGTTTGCATGGCTAAAAATGGTGGAGCGTGTATTGGGAGGGGGAACTTTATTTGTATTCTAAATCTTTTAGTATCTGCTTCAGAAATAAAGGAAAGGTCAAGACATTCAAACTGAGAGGAGTTTAGCTTTGTATCCTGTGAACCTTCTAGGCTTATTCCTTTTAGCATTCCATGGGGAGACAGACTGACATTTTTAACAGTTCTACAATCTACAAGGGGACAGATACATTCATGCTTTAATATCTTAAAATGTTCCTTTCTCTTGTGGGGAAGTTGTTTGAAGTAATTTTCATGGGAGTGAGGAGTTGCAGGAAGAAAAACTTTAAAATGCATGAAAATACTAATCTGGCAGTTGCTGATTTGAGCAAGGCATAGCAATAAATCTTTTATTTTGTAATTATGTTTGAGAAACATGCTTGTAACTCATTTAGAGGAGAAATACTTGTTTCTCTGGACTTAAAAATTACACATTTATGAAGTCATCACTGTAAAATCTTTCCTCTTTTATTTTAAATTTAGTATCTTTTTAGAACAGAAGGTGGCCAGAAGTTGGATGTACTAATCTGTGTCCTATGAAAGCATACATCTGTTGTCTTCCACTGTTGTGCTTGGTTCTGCATGCAGAAATCAAGTTAGAAATCCTGTGTGCAAATGCAATATTATGTTGTGTGATTATTTTATTTTTCTTTGTCAGTTTAAAGCTGGTCAGGTAGTTGCGATGCTAATTCTCTTGCCTCATATCTATGTGTACAGCGAGCTGTTGGAGTTCAGTGGTTGTTTTTGTATTTATGTATTTTTTT
Source organism: Turnix velox (assembly GCA_013400935.1). Lineage (NCBI taxonomy): Eukaryota > Metazoa > Chordata > Aves > Charadriiformes > Turnicidae > Turnix > Turnix velox. Next base: position 74,441 of record VZTY01020419.1, read on the forward strand.
AAGCAAGCTTTTTTACATTAGGGAGCAGGGGAAAAGTGTAGTGCATTAGTAAATTACTTCTTAAGAAGGAACTTTTATAGTGACTCTATTATTCCACAGTTGTAATAATTTTGAGTAAGAACAGTGAGTATATATGGGAAGTTAACATGTCCATGCCCATGAAGTAGTCAGAAGTGAGGTATTATTTACTAGACTCTTCTAGTCAAGAATAGGTGAAGACCTATTTCTGAGGACCTTGAGCCCACTCATCCCATGCAACTGTTGCTGCTTAATAGTTGCAAAAGTCAGCAGCAGGGCAATTGGTTACTGCTGCTTCTTGAGCAAACTTCACCATACCAACTCCATGGCCACCTGCATGCCAAGAGCAGGTTTATCAACTTTTCATCAGGATTCTCTGTGTCTCCCCAGAAGACTATGCATATCTTCTAAAATGCTGTTTCTTCTTCCCTACCCCTCCACCATGGGTCCACTTGCAGGTTTTTTGTTCACTCCAGGCCAGACCTGGCCTAAGTTCTCATCTTCTTCTCTCTTAAACGGTGGCTCCTTCTTGTATGCGTAGCACCCATAGCCTTCAGTTGAAGGAGGAAGGAGAGCCAAAGATGACATGTTTTATGTTTGCCTGCTACAGTGTGGAAGCAAGTGCTTTCACTACTGCTGATGGCATTTACCATCTGTATGTTCTTCTGGCTGCCTGCCAAGCAACCTCAAAATGCTTTTCTGTGCTCTTATGAGCGGACTCTTCTGCAATGTGCAGTAGGCCTTTCATATTTGGACAGGAGTGCAACATTGGAGCAGGGAAGTAGAGCCAGCCTGCTTGTGATGGTGGGTGCTAATGGAAACCAAGCCTCTTCCCCGAGTTTGCTGTTAGTAGCTTCCTTTCTAGATAGTTGTCAGGTGTGGGCTCACGGCTGTAGTGTTGTTGAGTGCTCCTGAATCTAGCTAAGGCTTTTCTGAGTTGTGCTATGAGTTATAGTGATAAAATTAGATTTTCTTCAATTAATGCCTTTAATTATCATTCCTGTTATGTCTCTTTTTCTTAATAGCACAGTGTAGCTTAAGTTTGCAGGACTATTAATTTGACAGGCAGCTAGCATCTTGTTACCTTTCTGAAGGGCTCAGGCACTGATTAGCTAAATAATGTGATGGTCAATAGCACCTGTCACACCAGAGACATGGTGAGCAGAATTATGCATTTATTACTGATGATCTTTTTATTTGAAGAAAGTCAAATACTTTGAAGACTCAGGCTAATTTTGCAAGTGTAGGTGAACTGTACTGTGGATTTGTAGGTTGCTCACATCCTAAGAGAAGGCAGTGCAATTCTTGGGTGATTTCAGAAGGGGCTGTGAGGTCTGTTGTGTAAGGAAGAGAGGATACCTTTTTATAGCAGAGGATGTTGGCATTATCCCTGACTCCATCAATTTTTATTTCCTAGACTGCATCAATGGAGCACATCACCGGAGCTTGGAAGACTATCAGTAATGGTTTTGGACTCAAGGATTCAGTCTTTGATGGCCCAAACTGTATTTCACCTACTATAGTCCAGCAGTTTGGTTATCAACGCCGAGCATCTGATGATGGCAAAATATCAGATACTTCCAAAACTAGTAATACTATTCGTGTTTTCTTGCCCAACAAGCAGCGCACGGTGGTAAGTGTGGATTACCTTTGTGTAAGGAATGCTGTATTGTTCCCTTTGGTAACGCTGTAACATTTATCTGCTGAGAGAGATGACAGGTCTTACTCACAACAGGTCTTACTGTGATTCCATTTGTTGTCATCACTTTGTTAATTCTAGAGGATGTATTTTGATAGCAGTATATCTGTATTAGGAGAACCCGTATTTCTCTACCTCAGTGCTGTGTTTTTCCAGTGTATGTGAACAAGATGGTTTGTTTACCTGCTTGGTGTTGAAAGGCAGTAGTTGTCCAACTTAAACAAAGACACACTTTTATGAATTAAAAAACATAGTAATTTCTCTCACTGTTTTCTTTACTTGGAAGGCTGCTGTGAGGTAGAGTATTTAAAACTGAAGTGAAACTTCTTGAATTTACCCTTTCAGATATCTTGGAGCTGAGTGTACTAATAATGGTCTTGCACAAAGTTCTCTGAAATCTAAATTAAACCTTTTTCTACACTCTCTTTGCTTGCACTTCTGTGACTTTTACAAGCTGCCTTCTTACCCGAGTGCTGTGTAAAATCCCATTCCACAAAAAACTTGTGATTGTAAGAAAACAGAAAACCCGAAAAGTTACAAAATGGCTTCAAAACTCACTTTGGCAAAGAACCCAGTAGTCAGTGTGTGGCAAAAGTCATGTGTGCCTGACAGGCTGGCTGAACAGGCAGTGAGTGCAATCAGAAGACATGGCAGTCTGTTCTTACATTTTACAAATAATTTTTATTTACCTGTTTGTTTACTTCAAAAGTGACCAGCTGCGCACTTTTACTGAAAGAGAGAAGAAATTATTCCCCTCTCCACAAAGAGGCTTAAACAAATTGGTCAGTGTCTGAAATTGTTTTTTGCGTGCGTCCCAGGTGAATGTGCGGAATGGGATGACCTTACATGACTGTCTTATGAAGGCGCTTAAAGTAAGAGGGCTGCAGCCAGAATGCTGTGCAGTTTTTCGACTTCTTACTGAACCAAAAGGGTAAGAGCCTGGAATGTCATATGTGAAGCTCTTAATTCGACAATGTAAAGTCTTGTTTTTAGAATAGCAGCAATAATGCTTTTGTCATTTTCTTGCTAGTGTATTTAAAATGTGCTGTTTGGTTATGAACACTGCCATGTTGCTTTCTTTACCCTAGTGTAGCTTCCTGGGTACCAAAAAATACAGTTTTGTTTTAAAGCTACATATTAAAAATGCTCATAATTGAGAAGTAGCATCTTACGGAAGTTTTTATCACACTCTATCTGAAATAGTATAATGTGCTTTTACATTTGTAGTGCATTTCTACTTGGTACACTACTGTGATAGTGATTGTCAGCAACTTAAATGAACATCTCCCCTGTGTTCAGTTTTAAGGCTCTGCGTTCCTCTACAACTTTTCAGTGTTTGGATTTAAATCTCACTTCAGATATTCCTTATTTTTTGTAGGACCGGGGATGCTGCTATTAAATACCAAATGATTCTTTTACAAGCTGAGGGAGTGAAGGTATCTCATGGAGTTAATACATTTAACTTCACACCTCGTAAGGCTTGGGCTTAATGCTCTTTTAAGCCTCAATCATGAGGCGGTCATGTGTGGGTCTGCATCTCAGTGTAACCGAGTCCATTGTGGGGTCACGAGTAACTTTAGTGTTGGAGCACATGATACGGCTTTCATGTCACTAAGTCTGCCATCCATAATTTCTTATGTTTTCTTTGTAAGAGTATTTCTATGACTCTGTTACGACTTCTAGGCCTCTTACTTCATATAATCTATATATATAAAATACTTGCACATTAAAAACCAAACAGAAAATAGGTGAATCACTATGATTGCAAAGTTACTTATAATTTTTTAAGTGAAAGACATTGAAATATAGCTCAATGTAAGAGGTTAGCCATGCTTCTTTTTCTTTTTTGTATTTGTTTTCAGTTTAATAAAGAAAACTCAAAAAGCATAGATCATTGATTAGACCAGACTTCTTACCTCCCAAATAATTTTATTGCCCTCATATTCTTTTTCAGAAAAAAAGTGCGTTTGGATTGGAACACAGATGCTGCTTCCTTGATTGGAGAGGAGCTGCAAGTGGACTTTCTTGATCATGTTCCCCTCACTACACACAATTTTGTAAGCTTTTCCTTGTCTGTATTATATTTACTAAGGAATTTATTTCATATGGAAGGGGTATAATTTACTCATAAACACAACAAACATTTCTGATCTCTGCTAATGAAGAGAAACTTGGATTAGTGGTTTAACTTTTTTTTTCTAGGCTCGGAAGACATTTCTAAAGCTTGCTTTCTGTGACATCTGCCAGAAGTTCCTGCTCAATGGGTTTCGATGTCAGACATGTGGTTACAAATTCCATGAGCACTGCAGCACAAAAGTTCCAACCATGTGTGTCGACTGGAGCAATATCAGGCAACTCTTGTAAGGACTGTTTCTTTTTAATAGTAAGAGTAATTCTCTGTGACAGACAAACTTTAGGGTTTTTCTGATCTTTTATAGAGGCATGTTTGGGTTGTTGGGAAGTGTGGTCAATATACAGAGCTTGTATATTGATTTCATAAAACAGCCAGCAATGATTGTCTGTTCCCAGGTGAAGAAGGCTATTTGCATGGAATGGGTTTTGTTCTTGCAGTAAATTTTAGTATTCTGGGACAAGCAAAGATCTTGAATGACTAGGCAGTTGCTAGAATGCCCTTGTTCTGCAGAGTAGTGGTACTTCTCCTCAAGTCATCACACTTTGGTTAGAAGGAAAAAAAGTTACATATAAGTTGGTTTTTAGCTCTTGAAAACCTGGGGGTTCCACTTTAACACCCTGTTGAAAATGCATTGAATGGCAAGAAACCTGGTGGAGGATAAATACTGATTTTTAAAAGTTGAAAATAATTATGCAGATGTATTAAAACCTATATTTGATTATACACATTTTATATAGTGACTGTCTTTTTTATAACTCGACTTGGTTACATAGTTACATGTTTTCTTACACTGACTAGTCATTAGAGGGTAGGGTGTAGCCACTTGGTGCTTCCTGGGTGTCCAGGTTCAGGAATATCTGGAGCCAGATCTAAAAGTCTTATAGCTTAAGTTTAGAGAGAACATATGCAAATTTTCTTTGGGAGTCTGAAGACACAGGTTTTCAGTCACACTGTACACAGATGAAAAGATAGGAATGTGCTCATAAAGTTAGTTATGCTGGAAAGAAACAGCCTTTTAAATTTTTAGTTTTAAAGGACATTGTACAGGAGGTAGTGTAGCAGTTGAAATTGTAATTGTTTTTGTTGATATTTCAGATTGTTCCCAAATTCAAATATCAGTGACAGTGGTGTCCCTGCACTACCTCCCTTGACAATGAGACGGATGCGGGAGTCTGTCTCCCGGATACCTGTTAGGTAAGCTAGTATTTCCTGTCATTTCTGGTTTGGGAAATACAGTTGTTTAAAAACAAATGAAAAAGCCAAACACCCCGAACACCCCAAAAATAGAACAGTCTTGTAGAATGTTCGGATAAATGTGCAAGAAGGCAACACTACTTCATCCTAAATAACATGTGGTATCCTTGTTTCTATATTCAAGCAAAACGCTGACTTGGGATTTTATATTTTTCACCTTTAGTCTTAAGATTTCAAGGGAGAGTATTCAAGGTTTCTGGAGACCTTTGTTTTCCTGACTGAGAAAATTCAAGGCTCTCCTTGGTGTTGGTAAGAGTTTAAAGAGAAAACAGTGGAACTGAGATTATACTCCTTTTAAAGAAAATTCTGAGACCTGAAGAGTATTGTTCCTGTAGTTTTAAATGGTAGACTAAAAGTCACTTCCCTTCCAGAGGGGCCTGTCTCCTGATCCTTACTTGTGCGTGTGTTCTTTTCCTTGCAATTCTGGGAGGCTGGAGATGGCAGGCAGTTTTTTAGGGCGTTCTCTGAAAACATCAGCCTGTTTAGAGAGTGAGTCCCAGAGCATGTAACTGGCCTACAAATGTTTTTGTGGATTTTTTTCTTTAGTTTAATGAGAACCATCAGGAATTGATCTCATGTTCTCTCTGCCATTTTATTTATTTTTCCAGTACTACAAACATGACTTATTAACTTGGGAGCTTTCTGAGCTTTTTGCAAAGGTTGACTGATTTTGGTTGAGGTGCCTGTGTGATTTGGGATAAATGGGGTTTGAGTGACCTTAGCTGTAATTTTATAACCCTTTATTGAACTGGGTTTGGCCAGTTCAGTTGACCTCATTTTAACTGGTATTGAGTTTCATGACTTCCTTGCTGGCTGTTATGTGCGAACTATTGAACAGTCTTGCAAACTTTCACAAATTCAGGGCTTAGCAGTCAGAGTACCTCTTAAGCTGTGCATTGAATGGGCTCAAAGCAAGTTGGTTTGGTTTGTTTGGTTTTTAATTTAGTGAACCTGAATTAATTCAGTAGAGCCAATGTTAAATGTGATTGGATGGGGATTCAGATGAACTGCGGCAAATCCCCTAACAGCAGAAATAGACTTATGTTAAACACAGTAGATGAATGAACTGACAAGATCTTATTTGTATTTTTTAATTCCCAGTTAAACTGGGAATAGTTCAGCTACTAAATAGTGTAGTTATCATTTAAGTCCCAAGTTTTCCCTTTCAGAATTCTGTCTCTATTGCTTTTGAACAGGTTGCATTGAACAATATTTTTCAATTACTAGAGTGTGAAAAAATAACCAGAACTTTCCCTTTCTCTCTTTTTCCTTTTCAGTTCCCAGCACAGGTATTCTACACCTCATGCCTTCACATTCAACACATCAAATCCTTCCTCAGAGGGCTCTCTTTCCCAAAGACAGCGTTCTACATCCACACCAAATGTCCATATGGTCAGCACTACAATGCCTGTAGATAGCCGGATAATTGAGGTAATACTGGGAGGGAGGGAATAGATTGAAGTAAAGTTGTGACTGGCTATCTAATAGTCACAGTTTTTCTCCTTTGCTTTCTGTCATTTACTTACTGTTTGCCTTAGCTGGCTAAGAAATGAAGAATATGGGAGACACATTTGCATATGAAGTTAATAGTTCATTCTTTCAGTCTTTATCAACTCTACTGGAGCTCTACGATGGTTTTTGTCTCTTGAAGATGTGGGGGAGCTTAGCAATCAAATTTCTCAGATCTGAGAAGGAAATACGCTCAGTTTTGCGAAATAAATACTCATTATACATGTTTAAGAATGTTATTTCAAACTTAATCTAAATCTGAGAGGGTGGGTGTTTATTTTAAATCAAACTAGAGATGTTGCGAGTCAGGAGGTAGTTCTTGGAGTAGGAATACTGTACCTGTGTGGAATTGACAGGGCTAAAGCCATCTATATCTGAGAATATTTCCCTAAGCTCCTTTTCCTTTTTTTCCCACCTTGCACTGGCAGTAGTGAGATACAACTATTTCAAGTCAGGCCGAAAGAGGGGATTTTTGTGTTTCGTTTTGTGATAACCACAACAAAATAAGGGAGTAGAGCACATGAAACATTTGCAGGAAGCAAGTGCTGAACTTCAGGAATTCGGAGAGCTTAGTTTGTTGTTTTTCTGCTCTGAAATAGTTTAAAAACTCTTCAGTCCAGACAAGAAGCCTTTGACTGCTGAGTTTTCTTGAATCTCCTGCTGGTAATTTACAGGCTTCTAGGAAACTCTGAAATCAACCAAAGATGTCCTCTAGATCTTTGCTGGAGCTGAAGAAAAGGGTGCTGCAGCCCTGTGGAGCTTTTTTGCTTAGAAGCCTTGGCTCCTCATCCCAATCTTGTCAGTGTTCTTAGGCTTTCAACCTTTCTTACTACATTGAGAGTGTCTCACTGACCATGAAAAAATAATGAAGAAGCCAAGAAAAAAGAATAGAAATTGATGAACTTTGTAGTGGGAGGAGACATTAAGGAGATGTTCCTGGTTTTATCCTTTATGCATAGCAGCGAGAAGACAGAAATGGTTTCTTTTATGGCCCTTCATAATATGATAGGGACTGAATAGCTGTCTTATCTTAGAGGCAGTAGCTGCATTTCCAAAAGGCTTTTAAAATGAAAAAACCTGACACCTTAGAAGAGGTGTAGGGACCTAGTATGACATGAGAAAGACTACTTTAATAAAGTGTTTTACTGAAGGATGGATACTCATGAACTTTGGGGTTTGAAAAGGAGTACTTAAAAAGTTTTACTGCACTTAATTTTTATATGTTGAAGAAATTAGGTTGTTTTTCCTTTTGTTTTTCCTAAAACTTTTTTTTTTATACTTCCTCTGTTCTTTTCTTTTATCTCTGACCATGTTGGCCTAGAATAACAGCCTGAATGCTTCTCCCAGTTCCTGGTGCAGACGATTTTGTTTGAGGGGAAGAGTAGGTATTTTCTTGGTGCCTTCTGTTTTCTTGTGATTAACAGGATTGCTATAACCTGTCAGCCATGGCAGTGTCCACATGATATGTTTAATCTGGAGCTGATCTGATGAAAAAAATCTTCATAGCATGTTGATACCTAAATATTGAGGATGCAATTTGGAAGAGGGAAATTGATAGAAGCTTTGTTTTCAGTTTAACTGGATGAATCAATCTACTGTGAAATTTGGTGCAAATATGAATAAGCTTGGATTAGAGATGCATTAGATCACACAATTTTTTAAAGTAAAAGTTTTCTCCAACACATCTTTTGTGGTTTTTTTCTCTCTGGAAATTGTTTTGTTTAATGTAACTGTACGAACCTTTTAGATTAAGAACTATGTTTATTTCACATCAAAGCAAAAGTAACAGACTGTAGCACGGAGTATGATATAACTTGTTTTGTGAGAGCAGCTCTAAAGATCTCTGGGTTTGGTTCTTTTGCTTTAGGGTTAATAAGCAAAAAATAAGCAGAAATACTTTTTTCCTTAAACAATAATTACATATGGTCAAGTTTGAGAACAATATAAAATGATATTGTTATATTTTTCAGCTTACTTGAAAGCAGTTACATTCTCATGGTGATGAACAAAACTCATCATTTGTTATAAATTCAGGTTCTTAAAGGTCTGTTTGTCCTCAAAGTGGACAAAAGCAGTAACTTCCAGGAGTTCTCTTTTTAGTTCATGCAGATTTTAATCCATTCTGGTATAGTGTAGAATTCCTTTGCAAGAATACTATGGTATCAAGTCGAGCCTGGGAGAATTCAACTACCTACCTGATGTATTTTATAAGTTAATTTTTCCTAAGGATAATCTGAATTAATTTGAAAACTGTATGGTGGAATGTAGGCTTGGTCTGTCCTCCTGTGAAATCTTACATTTGTTGTTCTACTAATAACTTAGAAAATTTGAATTGACTTCTATTAACTGTGATGGTATTTAACATTTCTGTAGTGCATGTTCTTGCTTTGTACTTATACAGTACCTGGATATTTTACCTTTCCTGTATGTACTTGGGGATAATACATAGCAGGTGAGAAAAGTTGTAAAGTTGTTTGTCAGAGCTTAGTTGATCTTGTGCATGGCTGTAGAATTGTGTTGTCAAGTGCCTGTGGCATGAGGTGAGAGCTGTTGCGCTGTGCCAACTAGTGACCTATGTAAGAACATGCTTTTCACATATCATCAAACTTCCATTTGGGAAAGAACATACTTGGAAAATTAGATGTTTTGTGTTAGGGCACAAGCCATAGCCTTTATTGAGCTAAAATACCTCAGTAGGGATATCTCAAAACATACATTGAATTGGAGTATTTCAGGGGCAAGTTTTGGTACTTATAACCCAGAAACTTTTTGAGAAGGTGTCCCCTGCAGATCTAGGACTACCACAGGAGCTATGTTCAGATCTGAAATAGAAGCATGTACAGAACTCCACTTGTGGGAATGCAGAAGTTTTTCTAGTGTTTCTTTTTGTTCCATGTCTCTTTTTTTTGGGGTCTTCTTTTTATTTTGGTAATAATTCCTTTTAATATGCTGTGAATATTTTCAGTGTTTTTCTTCAGATGTTACAAATTGCATGTTTTATAGCACATAGGATTTTTTGTGACTAGAAAATGTACAAACTTGCATCTTTTGGAGGGCGTTGGTGAATACTGTGTTACGCTTGACCAAAACTGTCAGGAACTCCTTCAGCAATATTCCTTCTTGTTCCTTGATCTGTTTATTAACTTTATCTGTCTTCTCTGTTTCAGGATGCAATTCGGAGCCATAGTGAATCAGGTATAATTTTAAAAAATTAAATAATATATAATATAATTTTGTGTTTATTTTCTGGTTCATGATTTTTGTGTGTATTGTTATTTTTATATTTAAGCTTCACCCTCTGCTCTGTCTGGAAGTCCTAACAATATGAGCCCCACTGGCTGGTCTCAGCCCAAAACACCAGTCCCAGCTCAAAGGGAGAGAGCCCCTGCATCCAATACACAAGAAAAAAATAAAATTGTAAGTATGGCAATATTTAATTTAAAAAAAAAAAAAATTATATTAAATCAGACTTGGTGTAGTGGTTTGTTGTGATAAACTTCTATATGTAAAAGGCAGTGCAAGCTGGTCATAACCTTGCATTGCACTTCATTCTGTTTTTGTAACAGCAATATAATTTTTACCAACTTTGGAAAGATAGCACTATGGCCTTGGTGATAAATACCTAAAACATAGGGTATGGGATCAAAAATTAACTGAAGATAGTATGAAAGGATTTTATTACAATGAGCAACAGAGAAGAAAATCTTAGAATAATAATGAATAAAATCTCAAAGTTTTTGAAGGTATGTAAGATTTTGAAAATGAAAATACAGTTTCTTATTGAGATTCATAGTTGTTTTTTAAATATCATATTTAATTCCTCTATAAATGTATAAGTCAAGGGTTTAGTTAGTAGAACAGAGCTTAATGAGAATTTCTTAAGCAGTTAAATCCATCCAAGAAAATGTTTTCTCCCCTTTTTTTTCTCTTTTTTTTTTTTTCCCAACAAAACCCACCATCCCTCACAAATTGAGGGAGAAAAGGAAATTCCAAATTCTAGAACAAAACCCTTGGGGTTTTGGTGCATCTTAAACTTGTGTAATGGAAGTTGGCAAACTGTTTGTGTGCATATATGATATTATTGATTAAATACATAGCATAAAGCAATGTCAATTTTTGTTGCAGAGGCCTCGTGGACAGAGAGATTCCAGTTATTACTGGGAAATAGAAGCAAGTGAGGTCATGCTTTCTACCAGAATAGGGTCAGGTTCTTTTGGAACAGTTTACAAAGGCAAATGGCATGGTAAGTTCTGGAAAAATATTACTGTCTTCTCAAAGTATTGATAGAGAAAAAGGTAATCCAGGAGAAGGTGAAATCATTTATAATGGTGCTGTGGGCTTCTTTAGCAGCAAAGGCGGCACTAGGTGAGGAGATGAAGGCTAACAACAGACATCAAAACTGGAATCTCACAACTGCCATCTGTGTTTTCATTATATTGCAGCCAACACTTTCTTTGCTACCGTGTTCTAAACCAGCTTGTTTTCACAAAGACTTCACTTTCCATTGGATGAATATTGAATGAGCACAGATAACTGAGGAATTTCACAGCCCATTGCTAAATTATATTTACCTTTTTATGCAGTACTTCTGTGCTTTAATTAGCATTCTTATATTCAATGTGGCAGGGAAAGTAAATAAGCATAAATTGCTTTTGCTGTGAAGTCTAAGGAAAGAGTGGTTGATGTGAGAGTTTGGGATGCAAAATTAGCTGTATTACTTTGAAATGAGGCAAAATTAGTTTCCAAGTTAAGGGCATGTGATTTAAAAAGAAAAACACAGAGGCCTTTCCGGGTACTAATTTAGATAAGTGTTATTGTCATCAAGTCAGCTTAAAAAAAATGTGGAAACCTACTTTGTACCCTCTATTTTTAAAGAATAAATGATTGCATGTCTTAAAGCCCAAATATTGTAAGCATCAATGGAAGGTCTGTTTTTCCACTAGAAATAAGTCATGAACATTTAAACTGATTTTCATTAGATAAGTGGACACAAAAAGCAAGAGGAAAGATGGGTTAAGTAAGATTTTGCTAAACAAGGTATTAATATGAGTTTCTCGTCAATATACTTGAATTACCTGTTAATTAGCACTCTTAGTGAATCAAGAACTTTGGTTCTTCCCATGTTAAAGAGGAATTGGGAATTGTAGTGAGCTGTGTATTTACAGTGAACTCTGTGTGTGCAGGATGGCTGCGTGTGTGTCACTCCATATTGATAAGATTCTAAATTTGTTTGTGGCAAATGTTTATAGTTCCTCTGATTTCTTCAAAATGAAATTACTGATTTTTTTTTTTTTTTTGTAATCATCACATCATTCATGGTGTGCTATTAAAAGCTGTAAAGAGTTTAAGAGTTTATATTAGGTAGAAATTATTGCTGTGAGGTGGGTGAGCCCCTGACCCTGGTTGCTCAGAGAAGCTGTGACTGCCCCATCCCTGGAGGGTTCAGGGCCTGGAGCAGCCTGAGGTAGAGAAGGGTGACCCTGCCCAGGGTAGGGGGTGGAACTAGATGGTCATTGAGGTCCCTTCTACCCCAAACCATCCTTCTATTCTGTGAAATATTTTCCAATTTAAAAAACGTGGAATTCACAGAGTGCAAAGTGGTGAAACTAAAGACTTTTGTGTTGTAGCCTCTTCTGATAAAATGCAATAAATACTTGGTGAAGCTAAATTAAATCATTTGAAGTGGGCAGTTTGTTGCAAGAATAAGTAAAAAATCTAGATTGTTAGAGATGTTGGGTCTCCCAATTTGCCCAGCTCTGAAGCGTTGTTTACAGTTACACGAGTGCGTACAACTACATGCAAATTGTGTTAGGCTTCCAATAAGCAACTTTGATTTAGTTTTCCCCAATAAAATAAATTGTCAAGGACAGTCTTGCTCTGAAGAGCCCATGTCTCATTGAACAGGTATCTTACACTTCCGTATTTTTCCAGATTGTTCTGATGGTTAAGTACTAATTTCCATATTTGCACCGCTTCTGTTACAGACCCCATTTGGATCCTGTAGTGTCCTGTAGCATGCTTCTAAATTTAAAAGGCGGAAAGAGAACCAAGGCAGTTTAAGTTGGTTGGAAGACTACCTATCATAAACACTCACATTTCCCCTTTGGCCCTGGTAATCAGTTCTAGGGTGTTGGTGGTTGGGGGGTGGTGGAAGCTGATTTGTCTGCAGTTTGCTGCTAACCAAAATAAGTGCTATTGTGTATTTGTTTCTGTAGAGAAAACTTCTTGGGAAATGTCATCAAGCCTAGAAAGAGTGTAGCAGCTGGTTCAGTAAGAATGAGTAGGAAATGGCTACTCCAACCCCTGGAAGTTTGGTAGTCAGAGGAAAGCTTTCTACCAATTCTATTCTGTTCTGGTCTGTAAGCAGAGACACCTATAAGGCACAAAATACTGTGTACTGCAAATGCAAGTGGGTTCTTTTTATGAAGATGCTAGAAGATAAAATAGGAAGCATGTTGCATTTACTGATGTTAAAGGAAGAAGGTTCAACCGTATAATCACAGAATCACACAGAATCACAGAAGACCTGGGTTGGAAGGGACCCCAAGGATCATGTAACTCCAACCCCCCTGCCTAGCAGGGCCACCTAACAAACACATCTACTAGATGAGGTTGCCCAGGGCCTCGTCCAGCCTGCAATGTTCAGTGTTTGTGTTTCTGTGTGACTTCAAATTATACAGCAAATAAAACACGTGGTAACTACAGTGGAAGGTCCTGCAGCTCACTCAGGGCAGGCTGAAGCTCCCCAGTACCACTTTGCATTTCCTTCTGCTATTTGGTTGGCAATTTTTTTTTTTATGATTGAGTGATTAGTATTGTTAATGTATTCAAATAATCATTATATTCTAGAGACATGCTAAAGTACATTTCACACATACCTTGGAAAAGAGACCATATTAAGAGAAATTAGTGATTGTGGTAGCAGAGAAAATCCCTCTTTCTAGGGATTTTTTTTTTAATATAGGCAATGACTCTATGGTGCTGAATGGAAGCAGCCTTTAAAATGTGGAATAGGCCAGTGTTGGAGTATAGCACCTCTCACATCTTCTTACTGCATGTGGACTAAGATTGAAATTTCGATTTTCTTAAGCTGCTTTTGCCTCCCTCTGGCAGTGTCAAGGCAAGTTCATTCCTCTCTTGAATTCCAAAATGCTGTTCCTTCATAGTTGAAGTGAATGTGATGTGTACTTCTTCCGCTGATAAATTAGTGGATCTTACTGTTAGAGCTGTGACTTTGGTTAGAGTAGTTGGCTTCACTATATTATTGTGCTGCTTTTGAATCAGTCCAATTCTGCTGTTTTCTGGATGTGCAGTGTAAAGATTTTTACAGCTTCATCCTCTGGAAACAGTCTCTAAGCACACAGCACTGGATCATCATATGTATCATCATATATTCCTCTCTGTATTAGCCTTTAACAGATACTGAAATTTAAGCACTGACACTGGAACCAATTCAAATTAGTCTTTTAAGTAAAATTCTATAATGCATCAGCTTCAAGAATCTACTGTTCTTAGATTTACCACTCCCATTCCTGAAATTTAGCAGTGCTTCAATCTAGAAAGTTTGGATTTTGAATAGTTAGTATTAAAAAAAGATGTGTTTGAATATATATATAAACTTATAATTTCTCTCTATATGTAAAACTAAAATATATAAACTGCATTTTATAGTAATAAAATGAGATACATATATGTATATATGCTTACTAAAGCTGGATAGAAAAGGGAAAGTGGTGAAACTTTGGGTACTGTTTGGAAGCTGGGAAACTCTGATGTGACTGCACTGGAAATAATGTGCTAAGATTGCAGCTACACTAGAGTTGTTTTTCAGCAAGGATTTGAGATGTTTAATAGCTTCATGTCTTGCAAAAAGCAAATGTGCAATCCTAGCCAGCCATTGCTGGCTAGAATATGTAGGATAGGTATAAATAAAAGGGAGGTGTGTGAACAATTAATGGCTTTTTCATTAGACAGACATTCAGATACATGAATTGCTTGACACTATGGAAGTTTGTCTGCAGGAGAATCTGAAACAGTGTTCAAATCCGCAGAGTTTTGTACTGTGCTGAATTTGGTGTATTCTGTATATCATTATTGTTATTTTGGAAAAAAGAACCCACTTGAGTTTGAAGTAATTTTTATGGTAAATGTATTTTCAGGGGATGTAGCAGTGAAGATACTAAAGGTGGTAGATCCGACCCCGGAGCAGTTCCAGGCTTTCAGGAATGAAGTGGCTGTACTAAGGTGAGTTGGTAGTTTAATCTGAAATTCTTTTATTCCAAGGCATTGTAGTTGTTATGACGCCTCCTTCAGGCCATCTTGCCCCATGTTCTATGCCATAATTCTAATCGATGGACAGAATACTTGAACCCTGCCTTACCAAGTTGCAGCACCTGTGTTGGAAGGGACCTTCAAAGGCCATCTAGTCCAACCCCCTGCAGTGAGCAGGGACATCCTGCACTAGATCAGGTTGCTCAGAGCCTCACCCAGCCTGGTTTTGAATGTCTCCAAGGGGTGGGATCTCCACCTCTTCTCCGGGCAACCTGTTCCATTGACATAATGATCTACATAACCATTGCCTGCTTTCAAATACTTTTTTGTAGTTTCCAGTTAACTAACTGTCTGTACTGTAATCCTGATATTGAAGAAGTTAGACTACATAAGAAGCATCTTCTCTCCTGTTAATTCCTTTATAGTTGGTGACAGCCAAGTTGCCTCTTTGGATTCAGTCTTCTATCTAAAGCTGTCAGGTTTTCACAGATTTCAGAGTATTTCTGGTTTTGCAGTAACTCTGTCTAATCCCCCTTGAGAGCATGAATGTCGGGTACTAATTTCAAAACCAATGGATTTTCATGACATCTTTTCTTAAAGGTGGATTTCAATTAAGTTCTGTGGAACTGAAAGGAAGTGTTTGGACTGAAAAGTGGAAAGTAATCTGCTTTTATTTACAAATTATGAATTGGCCACCATGGCAGATTACTTTTTTTTATACAACTTTGTACATGCATCCCCACTCATTAGAAGTTTTGCCAGAAATTTTCAGTTTGGGTCTCTTGCTGTTCCTTCAGCAGGAGTGCATTTTTAAAGGAAACTGAAAACATTTTTCATGAAGATACTGATTTCTCTTTTGCTGCTTTCTATTAGGAAGACTCGGCATGTGAATATTTTGCTCTTTATGGGCTACATGACTAAAGATAACCTGGCCATTGTCACACAATGGTGTGAAGGCAGCAGTCTGTACAAGCACCTGCACGTTCAAGAGACCAAGTTCCAAATGTTCCAGCTCATTGATATTGCTCGGCAGACAGCCCAGGGAATGGAGTGAGTACTAGAAACAATGCTGGCTCTTTCTGCTCTCTTTCTCAGACCCTAATATCTGAAGTTGCTATGCTACAACAGAAAGGGCTCAGAATGGAAACAAGGGAAGATTTGGTGCAGCCTTAATATGCGCGCCACAATTGTATGCATTCTTATTTTCATTTAGTGTGATTTTTTTCCATGGATTCTTATTTCATGTTAGACTACTAGTCACTTAAAATATAGAAGAACTATTACCTTCGTCTGTAGCTTGAGGTCTTACTGTAATGCACTAGATGAGATCCTGTTCAAAACAGAATGTTTTTTTCTTCCCTGTGTTACTTACTTTAACATTGCAGTGTTTGATAAATACTGATTTACACTCCCAGTACTTCTGTGATGTGAGGGCATTGCTGTTCCTGGGTGTGCTTCTGCAGTGACAGGACTCACACCCAGGAGTCCTGTATATAGGAAGCTTCCCCAGATGTCTGAGTTGGGCCAGTCCCACCAACACTTCTTTTTCAGAACATGTAATAGTGTTGGCAGCACAGAAGGTGCTTACATTGGCTGTCACTGTCAGGGCTCTTTATTTTGTGGATCGGGACTCAGGTACACTGCAAACTGGGGATTTACACTGTGTCCACAAAGTAAAGTGGTTACTAAGAAATAAAACTTTGCATGATATACAAATGTCATGCATGTGAGGACAGCACCGAGGTTTTTAGGACATCATATAGTTTCATAATAATGATGCCAGATTTATGATTTTGATGATGCCCAAGGTATATTTATTGTCTCATTCCACTTTCCATAGTGCTTAAGGCAGTAATCTCACCTAGCACTCATTGCTAGGTTTACTTTTTCCGAAGCAGATACATCCTATGCATTGACTACAGCAGCTCTGTGTGTAACAAGCCAACATGAAGCTGAGAGGGGAATGGAGGGACAAAGTTTGTGCCAACAGCCTTCCTAATGGTGCTTCTCTGCTTTGACTTTCACAGCTATTTACATGCAAAGAACATCATCCACAGAGACATGAAATCCAATAGTATCCTTTCTGAACTGAATCCTGTTTCCTTTAATGTGAGAGGGATTTATTGTTGATATGGAGCTTATGGCAGGCATGTTGAAATAGCTTCAAATTTATATGACTGCCAATCAAGTAGTTGCTATTGAAAAGTCTCTTTTTAGGAAGGACTTCCATAGTACATGTGTGCTTGCTTACCAATCAGTCCTGTTGAAAAAAGATGGGCAACAGTTGAGCTCCAAAAATATCTTATTTGATTGGACTGGAGATTATTCTGTGGGTCTCTGTTACACAGATGCTCTGTGTGTGCATGCTGATGGGTTGTGCACAGGGGGGCCTTGTTAGTTTCCCATTTATATTTAATAAATTTAAGACACATTCACATGACTGGCAGAAACAAAGCCAAAAATGGTACTTAAAACTCAAGAAAAGGCAATCTTTTTCCACTTGCAAAAATAAAATAATGCGTGTGGGGTAAAAATGTTATGAACTGGTATATCTTGGAAAATACCTGCTTTCAGTATTGCCAAGAAGAGCATTCATTGAGCTAGGAGCAGAAATTCTAACTTCCTTTTGAAAAATGAACAGAATTTTCTAGCTAGAAAAGGAATCATTGTAGTATACAGGAGAGCAGGACTTTGTGATTCCTGATATTGATAGTTTATTCATCAAAAATGCTTAGCTCTTCCTCCTACATGGAAATGAGAAGCAGGATTCTGTCATGTTTTTATTTATGAATTATCTTCTTGAACTCAAACCATTCTTAAATGACATTGTGTAGTGTTATCTCTTAAAATAAGCCCACCAAAGACAGTGCCAGTTAAAGGAGTTAGGTCATAGTTAAATGTCAGGAGGTCTGCCAGAGAGCTTTAGGTATAAACTTTTTGATGCTTGTTAATATGTGGAGTTGTTTATTCTTGGTTTTCTTTTTGGAGTTGGGATGAGTTCTGTTTTGCTTCTCTGTGCATGTCTTGACACCAGATTTAAGCACCTGCAGTTGATTACTGTTCTTAGTGTAAAGATAAATGCACAGATACCACTGAAACACCTGATATTGTTGAATCTGAAATGTTAGGTCAATAAATACAGATGCCAAAATTACCTTTCCTCTATTAAAGATACAACTGGTAGCAGGTTTAAATGCAATCTTCTTGGAGAGTTGGCTTTTGCTTGTGACAGCCTCACCAGACACTTGGTGATCATAACACTCAGAAATACTTATTGGAGTTATCTGCAGAATTTCTTTAACAAATGCCACAGATATATTTCTTCATGAAGGCCTCACCGTGAAAATAGGAGACTTTGGCCTAGCAACTGTGAAGTCCCGGTGGAGTGGGTCTCAGCAGGTGGAGCAGCCCACAGGCTCCATCCTCTGGATGGTGAGCAAATGTTTTGCGTCTTTTCAGAGCCAGCTTTCCTTCTCTTCCTGTGTTTTATCCCTTGAATCCTGTCATAAAGCTTTAACTCTTTAGTTCATGCTCTCATGACTGTGCAAATGTTTATTGCAGTTGTAAAAAAAGTTAAAACTGAAGAACTGAGTGCTGGAGGGCTTTACTCCACTGCCAGAGTAGACACCATTGACCTACAGTTTCTCCTTTCAATTTTTGGAGGAGTTTTAAATATTTAGACCAGAGAGAGGACGGTCGTTGGAATGGCCAGGAGCTGTTCCAGGGTGGAGAGCCTTTCTCCTGCCTTACTCCAGATGAGCTTGTCCTGCTGGAGAGCAGGCTTTAATCTGCTCGGTGAGGACCCTCTTTCCTTATGCTCTTCATTATGTCCTCTTCTTCCTTTGCTTGGCACTTCCCAGCACCCTTCCTTTGGTGATGTAATGAGATGTCTGATAAATACTGCCGTTCCTCCCTTGGCACCAGGTAGTTGGGGTAGGTTTTGAGGCAGCTGGAAACTGTGGCAGGAAAACGTCCTTTTGTGTATCAAAATTGTCAATTTTATGGAGTTTCCTGGGGAACTGTTGCTACTAATTCCTTGTATGAGAGGAAGACCCTGGTTTTGTTCCCTGAAGATTATTTCATTTTAGATATTCCTCGCCATCTTTGTCATTCCAGAGAAGGGAAGGCTGATTCTCCTCCCTTGGATGCTAATACAGTCTCACTGAGTACTTGTGCTTTAGCAAGTACTTTGCTGAGTGATTTGGAAGGATGAAACATTTGAGTGAACAGAAAAAATATTTTGGCCTATATCTTGGTTTCTTAAATAATTCGGTGTTGTTTCTTTTGTTGTTTAGATTCATAATTTTGCTTTGTTTTGCAAAGATTTGAGGGTGCTCTTACATTTCTTCCCAATCTTCAATAGGTGCTGGTTTGTGTTACATTTCATGTAAATATTTTCCTACTGGTTTTACAAGAGATTTGGTCTCCATTAAAGTTTTGTATTTTTACCCTTCAACTTCAGTACCTTTTCAAGAACTGCTGATGAGACTCAGACTCACTGGTGTAAGATTTATCAGAAGTCAGTATGTGCTGCGGATTGGAATGCTAATTTTCTAATAGTGAATTGCTTGTTGAGTTAAAGCATTATTTTTCTGTTTATTCATGACATAGATTTTTATTTTTAGTAAGAGGTGGAGTGGCACTGCCTGAGCTTTTCCAAAGCCTCAGGTGGTGCTCCTCAGAGCTGCTGAGGTGTCGCTTGCTCACTGAATTTTATTCGAACTCACACTGCCTGCTTTCTGCACATTCTCCCATTTTCTTGTACTTTCTAATTTCTTAGCATACTCCGTATTCCTTATAATTTGTTTCTTTTTTTCGTCTTCCTGAAGGCACCAGAAGTGATACGGATGCAGGACAGCAACCCCTTCAGCTTTCAGTCTGATGTCTACTCCTATGGAATAGTATTATATGAACTCATGACAGGAGAGTTGCCGTACTCCCACATAAACAACCGAGATCAGGTACAGAACGTTTCTGTGTGGCTCTCCTTTGGGCACAGAACATTCTGATGTCCTCAAGAAACGTAATAGAAGGGCGAATGCAAACCAAGAATGGAAATGCTGTTTATGACATGATTTGTGTCAGCGATAAGTCTGTGTAATTGAGTATTTGAACACTGCCATTCACTCAAAGGTAAAAAAAGAATCCTTTTTTACAACTTTTCTGAGTGCCCTGTTATTTTATTCATAGCTTAAAACTTCAGTAAAATTGGTAAAATCTTGGTTCATGTCAGGGCAATTACATGAAATTGCCCTTTTGGTGTCAAACGTGCTGTTCTTCGTCAGCACAATTTCAATGTGTGCATTTTGCTAAGTGAGAAAAAAATAGCAGGTATTGTCAAACCCTGTAGTATTTAATGTTTATGTGATTTGGTCTTCACTGAGTTGGCCAGTAATTATAAAAGCAGTTAAAACCAGAAACTTCAAGTGGTCCCTTTCCATGATTACTTTTCTGGCTTGGCAGATGTAGACTTCAGTGGTCCTGTAGGGCATGTCAGGTCTCTTTGATCCCTGTTTTGCTGGTCCTCAGCTGTGGCATGTGATTTTTGTTGGCTTTTTGAAATTAAGATGAGGATAAATTAATAGGTTTTAGGCCCTCTTGTGTTATCTACCTGGTATTCGTAGTGAAAGAGATCTGTACTGTTAAGGAAGTTTTCCTGTTTTCAGGATTGCCTGAAAATTGTTTTAATTCATAAAGCTGAAATTCTATGCAAGCTTTAACAGTCCTTACTATCATAAAACATGCAAGGCTTGCCCCTCAAGTACGTTTTCTGCAGAGAGATAGTCAATTTCCTGGAGAAGAGCACTGAGACCTTATTCTAGCAACATTACATTGACTTTATTTTTCCTGAGATAACATGAGTTAAAGTTCAGTCATGTCCCATGCTACACAGAAACAAGATTAGTGTTTCAGTTAACTAATTGGGAAAAACCTTCTTGCACGGACTGGGAATACTAAAGCTGTTAACCTCTGAAACTTTTACAACTTTGGTTTTCTGTTACTGGCTGCTTCTTTTTCAGATTATTTTCATGGTTGGCCGAGGGTATGTGTCTCCAGACCTCAGCAAATTATACAAGAATTGCCCCAAAGCAATGAAGAGGCTGGTAGCAGATTGCTTGAAAAAAGTTAGGGAAGAACGACCTCTGTTTCCACAAGTAAGTGTGTTTTCTGCATGTCACAGCCTCAGAGGGTTTTATAGACAGCCATTGGCACCCATGACATTCTGCCAAGATACAAGCTTTGATTGAGGAGATGGATACAGGAATGAAGTGCAGCTCTATCCCTGATTTTTTTCTCTTTATTCCTATTTGTGTCTTTCATAACCCATTCCCCTTTACATTTCCTGTAAAGGTAATTGAAAAATCTCATACCTGTGAACTGAAGCCGTATTAGAAAAGCGAACTGCTGTAGTGTTAGTCTACAGCCAACTATCTTAGCATAAAAACCTCCAAACCTTAACACAGGGAAAATCAAATTTGTATTTACATTTTAGCGTAGGTTTGAGGGGAAATGAGACTGTTCCTCCTACCCTTCCCCGCACCCAGGCAATATCTATTGGTGGGGCATTTCAATTCATGGAGCAATCTTTGGCATTTTTACAAAGGATGCTACTCCATTTCCTGTTTCTATGAGGATGATGAAGGTACTGTCTTTTACTCACCAAATATCAAGAATTTTTGTAAAAATAACCTGTGCTGTTTAAGGATGAAATTTACAAAATTTTAAGTAAATGTTGTTTTTTAACAGACTGTTAGGCAGAAAGTGCATTTCATACCCTGTTACTCTCTTGGAGAACTGCACAGACACTTGTTAATTAGAACTAATGAGAAATGCCCTCCCAGCCTTTCAGTCTCAGACTCCCTGGAGCAAGGAACCTTTGTGGTGTATTCTAAGTTTCAGTGTCTCTGTACTGTGTAGTGTTGCTCTTAAGGATATGCTTAGACTTACAAAGCAGCACTTCCTAATGAGCCACCTCCTCATTCTGTGTGTCTGTGTGTGTTTCTCTCAGATACTCTCGTCCATCGAACTGCTGCAACATTCTTTACCCAAGATCAACCGGAGCGCTTCTGAACCGTCCCTGCACCGCGCTGCCCATACAGAGGACATCAATTCATGCACATTAACATCCACGAGACTGCCTGTCTTTTAGGCTCCTGCTTCCCTTCCCTTGTTCTCTCAAACAGTGGGAGAGGAAGAAGAGGAGTTGTGCTTCTGATGCCTCAGCAGATGGGATCAACGCCAGCAGGTTTCCCTGCCTCCCAGTTTTAAGAACAAGCTGCTACAGTTGTCTGCGGTTCTTACCCTGCAGGGACACAGCTCCACATTGCCTTTTTCTACAGTTCCTTTTACTGGATAATTAACAGACATTAAATCAAGAGATCTATTACTATTTTTTTAATAGATGCACTTGAGCCTTATTTTTCCCATACCCGAAGCAATGGATGTTTCTTTGGCAGTGTTTCTGGAGTGGTTTGAGTCTGTCGATGTATCTCACAGCCCGGACGCCCTGCCTTGGTGCTGAGACCATGCATGATGGTGCTCTCTGATTGCCCACCTGCCACTTCAGTTTGGGGGAGTTTTGCCTGAAATGGGTGATCTGCAAACAAGACTGAGGGAAGAAGAGAAAAAAAACCCAACAAAACAAACCAACAAAACTTTGTGGAAATCAGCTCCTGCCTAAGAGCTTCCATCAAAGCCAATGAAATAAGTTAAAATGCTAATTCAACGCAAAATAGTTTTGCAATAGTTTTGCACATAGAAGAAAAACTCTTGCAAAAGAATGGACTGAACTGTACTGCTCAGAGAAGGAAGCTAGCCAGCCTTGCTACTGTCATCTTCAGTAACTTCAGCAGCTTATTTTGGTACTAGAGACTTGTTTTTTTGCAGCCTGAGGAGGGGGTCAGCACGGAAAGATGGGCTTTTGTGGCTGAGAAGAGGCTAATTAACATTATCTGTATACTTCTGCAAAACGAGCGTAGTCTTCATCCCACCTGAAGCTGTCGCCCGAGAGATGCACTATCAAGAGGAAACTGAGCATTTACAGTTTTTCTTGCTGATTTGGGTTTTAATTTTGTTTTTATTGCTCCTGAGAAAATGTATCTATTGTAAGCCAAGGTTCCTCTGATTATCTTATTTTAATAAAATAAATTAAATTTTAGGTTTAAGATTTAATGTCATCATTTAATGTAGTAAACCAGACATGTACCAGACATCTAGATTTGAAAAACCTCAAAAAATGACATTCTGAGTAATTTTAAAGAAGTTACTGGGGTAGATAGCAGCAGCTCAAGTTAAAACACACCTGATGTGATGATTTCCAGTCACATTCTTTATGATTTGTTTTTATTCTCCTTTAATAATCTTTCACCAGCATCTACTTGTGCTCTGAATGCTGATGCACTGCCCAGCCCTTTTAGAGCACTGGCTCTTCTTGGGTGAACTCAGTGTTCACTGGGGTGGAAGTGAGTGGTTTGTCTTGGCTGAACTCCCCAGCTGACAAAAACTGGGTGGTTTAATCAGAGAATTAATCTTTTTTAATAGTCTTCTGTTTAAATATGTCAATTAGGGAAAGAAGGGCAGCCAAGTTTCCATTCTTGGACTGGGAACTCGGGACTTTTTGTCTTTCTCTGTGTATAAAGCATGGGGCTGTGGGTCCGAGTGAGACAAGGGATGCCATCTCTATAACCTGTTAACCTCAGCCTAACGCAGCACCTAATGTTTGCTAGCCAAAATAATTGTGCTGTTAATTGTGATAGCTCGTGGGTACAGCTCTTAACTGCCTGCAAGGTGCAGCCAGACCTTTTAGCTCCTGATTTGCAGCAAACAAAAAACTATGGAATAGTTTCCATCAATCCTCAGTTTGATTTTTTCACAATAATCTCAATATTTTAATTATCTCTCATATTAAATCTCTATTATAGTAAGAGTTGAACAGAAGGGAGGAAAATGAGAAAGGGTAAGATCCTTTGTCTTCAGCTCTGAATTCCCAAAAACAAAAGTGTTAACTTCTAATTTTTGAAACAAGTTATGTTTCTCTTGAAAAATTAAAATGTTTGATGAATAGGCTGATTTCAACCAGCATTTGGTGTCAAAGCAGATGAAAGTTGCTGAGTGAAAAGCTACTGTCTGAGTTGCCAAGTCTTTACTGCTTTTGCAGAAACTTCTCTTCACATTGTCCTTTTGAAAACAATGTTACATTTTTAAATTTCAGACAGTATTACCTGGTTTACGTTGCCTTGAGGCAGCAGCAAGTGCCTCTGTACTTGAGATCCCAAATGTCATCACTCTGAAAGAAACTTCATCTGCCCTTTCTTCTGTAATTAGTGATGAAGAATAACACTCAGCAGAGTAAGCCCTCCACAGGCCAGTTTTAAGAAGCAACTGGCAGGTAAGTGGTTGCAGGAAGTGCTGTTAAAAATTAATTCCAGTGGGAATTACTGTGGAGAAGCTACATTTCTTGAGTCAGAACAGAAAGCAGAATCTGCATAGTCAGTTTGGGGTGGGAGGAGTCCCCCCTTCTCTGCTGAGCACTTAACGAAATGCGGTTTTTCCACCCAAACCTTCTCTCAGTTGGGGTTCTGACTCAGAAATACCAGCCAGGAAATGAAGCAGATAATCCCAAGGTCACTAATTTGGTGCTATTTCAGTATGTGACTTCTAGATGAAGGTCCCTGCTCTTTGCCTTCTGGCAGTGACTTCTTGGTTTCTTCATTTTACTGAATTTGAGTTTCCCTTCCCCGTAAGTATGTTGAAACTAGTTAAATTGAAGAAAAAAATTAAATATTCCTGTTGCAATGGCTGTTAAAAGTAACTCCTTTTCTCCTTAGAGTTTCTAAAAAGCCCATTTGTGCTGTAACTGACGATGCTCTGCTTGTATTTGTTTATAACTGGTATTCTAAGGGACATGCTTTCTGCCAACATACACTTCAATTATTTTACAACTCAGTCAAAACCCAAAGGTCAGAGCTGCAGTGTGTGAGAGCCAGGTCCTGCCCACAGCTGCGACACTCGCCGTGAGGACACAGTGAAGTCCACTCTGAGCTTTGCCTGGAGGGGCAGAGGTTAGTCCTTGCATCTCCTGTAAGGCCACACTGACCATTACTCACGCTGAGGTTTTGTGGATATACAGGTTGTTGATTTAGTGTAGGGAGGAAAAAAAAAGCACTCAAACTGGATTTAGCAAGTTTTGAGCAGCTTAAGCTTTAACTGTAGGAGAGGAACTGCATTTGCATACCCACTCAACTCACAAGACAGATCACGTTAAGCCAAAGAGGGAGAAAAACCTCAAGATTAAAGGATTTTTTTTATCCATGCAATTGGTTTGAATTTTTAATATATTTTAGGGTGGAGTTTTTTCTGGCCATAGAAAAAGAAATACTATCTGAAAACTTCACCAGGACTGTGCAAGGAGAAACCACAGGGCACACTGACTGTACTGGAGCTCAGTGATGCACTGGAGGCAGCACTGAGGGTTCTCTTTATTGAGAAGTGGCCAAATCTTCATCAGCCCCTGAAAGGTGCGTGAACTGTTCTGCCAGTTCTGTCACCTCATCTCCTGTGCTGCTCACAGTCCGACTCTCTCTGTCCTCGATGAAGTCCCACAGGCGAACAGAATTGAAGAACTGGAAGAGAAGACAGTCAGCCTGAGCACCCAGCACTGCTCCCACACCCCAAGCAGCGTGTTTTCCCTTTTCAGTCTTATTTCTTCATTGAAATCCCCTCACTCAGAAATTGAGACTCAATATCCAGGTTTGTGCTCACATCTCAGCAACACTAGCAGTTAGATTCCCAGTGACACCCACTCCCTCTGGCCTTGGAACATGAGCACAGTGAGGTGAAACAGCCCCTACCCTTTATCACTCCTTGGGTCAGTGGCAACACCATAACTTTGTAAGAAGATTTTAGCCATTTTTAGCTGCTGATTTTAGGGTTTTAAATATTTTAAGGGCAGGATTCTTTTGAAGAAAGGTTTGCTGTGAGGAGGACTGGTTGAAAAACTGATCTGTACTAAATTATTGCTATTAAACAGAAGGTGCCTCAAGGGAAGCTTCACTTCTCCAAGGCCAGGCATGAAATGTCTGTAAGTCACAGACTGGACAAAGAAAACATGGTGTCCCCTCCTTACCCGGACAGTCCCTTCCGAGCTGAGCTGTTTCCGTGGTTTTTCAGGTTCAGCGATTGTCCCATCAGGATAAGCATGAAGGTAAAGACACTTCGCTCCAAACCGGCAGGTTCCTTTCCCTTGTTGAAAGTATTTGCAGGGTTTTTTCCTAGTTTAATTAGAAGAGAAAGAGTTAAAGTATTCAGTTCCGGCACAGCAGTTGCCCGTACCGAGACATGCCAAGTACAGTCCCGGGCTACTGAAAGCAACTTTGTAACCTCAGCTCAAAGTCATTTAGAACTGAAATGAAAAACCACATCAGCATCAGATTGGTGAAAACAAACTGTAGCTGAAGAAGCTGGGTTTAAAGTGATTAATTTTATGCACTTGTTTTGCCTGGACATGAGTCAACAGTCAACAGTGTGTGTTCACAGCTCAGAAGCCAACTCTGTCCATCAGAAGAGCTGTACAGGCCAGAGGGTCAAGAGATATGATTCTGCCCCTTTGTTCTGCTCTTGTGAGACCCCACCTGGAGTTACCGCATCCAGCTCTGCAGCCCCCAGCACAAGAAGGATGTGGAGCTGTTGGAGAGGGTCCAATGGCCACCAGGATGATGCAAGGGCTGGAGTCCCTTTGCTACCAGGACAGGCTGAGAGAGCTGGGATTGTTCAGCTTGGAGTAGAGAAGGCTGCGGGGAGACCTCATAACAACCTCCCAGTACCTGAAGGGGCTACAGGAAAGCTGGGGAGGGGCTGGTGTGATAGGACAAGGCTAGAGAAGACAAAGTTAGATGAAACAGTAGGAAAAAGTTCTTCCCCATGAGGGTGGGGAAA
Organism: Turnix velox; assembly: GCA_013400935.1. Taxonomy (NCBI): domain Eukaryota; kingdom Metazoa; phylum Chordata; class Aves; order Charadriiformes; family Turnicidae; genus Turnix; species Turnix velox. The sequence continues at coordinate 101,260 of VZTY01020419.1, forward strand.
CACCGGAACAGGTTGCCCAGTGAGGTGGTGGTAGCCCCATCCTGGAGACATTCAAGGCCAGGCTGGATGAGGCTCTGAGCAACCTGATCTAGTGTAGGATGTCCCTGTTCACTGGAAGGTGTGGCCCTAGATGGCCTCTGAAGGTCCTTTCCAACCCTATGATTCTGTGATAAAAGAAGACAAGGCACTGGAGTAAACATAGACCAGAGCAATGCTGCTCTGAGCAATTGTGCCACTAAGCTGTGACAGGACTGTGGAGATTTCCAGCAGACCTAAAAAAAGCCACATGGATTTTCATTTCCTTTTTCAAGAGCCTATTATGCTTTCCTTTCCTCTGTTTTTCTCAGTAATTGACAACCTTCCAGACAACTAACAGTATCTAAGGAATGAAGAGAGAGTGCACAAAGCTAATTTTGGCAAGTGAGCTGAAATGGCTTCCATTTCAGGGCACATCAAGTTCAAGTAATTTCTGATTTACAATTACATGACTGACTCTTTCACAGCAGTCATAAAGTCAAATGAAAAGGTTGACACAGATTAGAACTTTCCTGTAGATTAAGAGATCTCTGTGATTCCACAGCTTAAAATACCAGCTTTTTGATGGAGGGACAACACAACTGGTGTCTGCAGTTACTGCACTCACCCCGCTCCGTGCTTCATTAATTCAATCACCTCATTCTTCTTCTCTTGGTCTTCTATCCAGTAGGTGCTGGGAATGACAAACTCGGAGATCACACGGCACTCTGGGCAGGACCTGCATGGGCCAAGGCAAACCAGCACCACGCTGTTACTCCTCAGTAAGGGCACTCCCGTGGGAAAGGGGGACACACCAAAGCAGCAGACACAGACAGACACCTCATCACACCTCACTGCAGCACTTGGGAACCTCTGTCATTAGCTTCAATGGAAATAATCCAATTCAGGGCAGCCAGGGCTTGCGCCTCCGTGCATTTGTTTCTGGATTCCCCCACTCCAGGTGTTGTATCTTAGTCCCCACCCAGCAGGAGCTAGACGCACTTCCCTACAAGTGATGGCCCAACCAGCCAACGTTCAACTCAATTAAATTTATAATGGAAGTTGGGCAGAAAAGTCAGTTTTGGCAGCAGGCTGAAAATATATCCTACCTTTTCTTCAGCACACCTGTAACCGAGAGGGCTTGCAAAGAGATGCTCAAAAAAGAGAAACCACCCACATTCGATGTTTTACATTCCCAGCTCATTTGAGGATAAGCACACTTGGCATGTATTTTTTATAGAGCTAGAGGATTAAGGAATTTATTCAGATACATGTGTGATTAGTTGGAGTTTTAGTTTGGGTTAGACATTAGGAAAAAGCTCTTTCCCATGAGGGTGGCATGACACTAGAACAGGTTGTCTAGAGAGGCAGTGAAAGCCCCATTCCTGGATACATTCAAGGCCAGGTTTGCTGAGGGTCTGAGCAACCTGATGTAGTGCAGGATGTCTCTGCTCACTGCAGGGGGTGGGACGAGATGGCCTATAATTCTAATCTATAATTATGAGGTAAATCCAGTCATTAGGCACATACATTAAGAAAAGGGAGTGATTTTCTGACCTCCGATCTTATTAATGGCTGTGCTCACATTTATGGCTAAGGAATCCCTCAGCACCAGTTTTATTTGTCAAGTCTCAGCCCACTAGAGCTCACCAACACAGCCCACAGGGAAGAGACTCCGGTGAAGGTTGGCTGGACAAGGCACTGAGCAGCCTGATCTAGTGGGAGGAGTCCCTGCCTAAGGCAGGGGGGTTGGAACTCAATGATCTTTAAGGTACCTACCAACCTGAACTATTCTATGATTCTAAGGTGAACTTACTTTATGACTGGATTCTTGAAGGTTTTAGCCCCTCTCCATTGCCGGATGCAAGACAAGCAGTAGGTGTGATTACAGTTGGAAAGGATCCCAAACCTCCTCTCGGAGAATGACGGCTTCTCATACACCACCTCCATGCAGATGCTGCACACTTTGTCCTGACTGGCCTGAAAGGCAAAGGCCTTCTCCATGTCATTCTCGAATGTCATCATGCACATCTGTTACAGGAGAGATGCCATTGGTTACTGTAGTCCACACAACTGCCTGCTCCTTGCAAAACAAAAACCCCTATGAAAAGCATCTGTTACAGGAAAAACAAGGTTTGCTCATTAAAAGCACTTACCAAGACTATTCCTACCCTTCATTAATTTCAAAAACATTAACATCAATCCCATATTTCATCACAAGTAAAGCTGCCTGAGCATTCAGCCCTTTCTATAGCTCTGTCTTGGAACAGCTATTGCCCAAGTACCCCTCATCTCATTCAGGCTCCAGAAGGGTGACATGGGCCAGATATTAATCTGTTGAGCAAAGAATCCCATCAGTGACAGTCAATAACCAACTTTCACTTTCATAGAACTGCATCAATTTACCACTTGCTTTCCAAGGTTCTCAGGACTTGATAAATGAACTTTAAGACTATAAATTACAATAATAAAAATTATAATAAAACAGTAATTAAAAAAAACCCTCACAAAATAACTCCCCTTACTAGCAGCATTTTGACAAACTATTGTACTTTATCATCCCAACAACGCCTCTGCTTCTGGAACTGAGCAGTGCTGGTGGGATGTTGTGCCAGGTATTGACAAGCTGTGCGGAGAAATGGGAACTCCTACAGCGGCATGTTTTGCAAGTGTATGACAACTGCACAAAACCTACAGTTTTTATCCCACTCATTCTGGGTCAGACTCCAGAGAGGCTTACAATTCAGTAATCACTAACACTGCCTGTCCTTCTCAGTCTGACCAGCAGCCCTGGCCTGAATCTGGTAGCCAGGCAGAGAAAAGAGCAACCCTTTAAGCCAGTCTTTACCCAGCCAATTTGTAAGTTTGTCCATTCAACTCTCCATCCTACTTCAAGTTCAGCTCCAAAATCATAATACTCTGTTCAGCCCATCCATACTTGACCCCCCACCCCCTGAAGAAGAGCCATGTGAAGCTGTCCCTCAGTGATGTGACCTCTCAGAAGGCACTAGAAGGCTACAGCTACTCGTACCCACGGCACATAACACTCCATTGAGACCTCCCATAAGCTACAACAACATGTGGAGTTTCAGGGTGTTCTGGGAGAAGACTGCAGGCAAGTCTCCCAAAAAGATGAAGGCCCCGATCATCCTCATGTCCTCCTCAGGACCCTCTCCAACAGCTTGATGTCCTTCTGGTGCTGAGGGCTCCAGAGATGAAGGCAGTAACTCCAGGTGGGGTGTCAACAGCACAGAGGCAGAATCCCCTCTCTTCACCTACTGGCCATGGCTCTTCTGATGCAGCCCAGGACACAGTTGGCTTCCGCGCTGTGAGCACACACTGTTGACCCATGTCCAGCTTTCCATCCACCAAGCCACTGTAAAAGGCTATCCCCATAACCATCACTACCAATTAAGTCCTAGATGCTAGAACAAACCTCACTTAGCAACAATTTTTAGCCAAACAGTAGAACAACATCTCTTGGAATAACAGGCTGTTCTACAAAACACATCTTTGCACTTTAGAGCAAACAAACTAGATCTTACAGTGGGCAAAGCAAATCTCACACAGGTTTCATATCAGTATTACCATCTCGTGGGCTTCTCTCTGCGCCTGGTCGAAAGGGTGAAGCGCTTGCAACCCACATATCTCACAGACATCTCCATGGAGGTAGAGACAGCGCTCTCCAAAGTGGCAGGCACCTGCCATAGCATAGGGACACAGCTGTTCTCGATCTACACAGGAGCTCCCAGCTGCTGGATCTTCCAGCCCACAGCAAATTGCTTCCAAATATGAATGGGGCTTCATTTCCAGATGATCATTTTGGTCACCGCAACACACCACTTCTCCTGTAGCACTAGGCTTCTGCTTTTCTTCATTCAGACTACACAGATCTTGGGAGACAGAAACACAACGTGAACCATGAGACCATGCACAAGACCCACACAAGATGTCTGTATACTTCGTCTCCAGTGATTACCAGGTGGGTTTTAAAGTTTCCTTCTGATCTCTGAACCCCTTTACTGACAAATCAGAATTTTCAAACTACCTACTGATATTTGATTTCAAGATCTCTCCATCTATTTTCTGTTTACAAACAAGCTAAAAAAACCCTCTCATTGCACCCCAGGGCAATGAGACAGTGGGAGAAGTTGGGAACAGTGAGCAGGAAGGCTTGGCTCCTCTGCCGCCACCACCAGGCATGGATGGATGGCTCTTTGCTTGTGCTTCTGAGGGCTGGTACAATCCTCCACATGCTGTGAAGACTTATCACTACTGCTAATGTTTTCACATTGAGAGCACAAAAATATCTGAAGGACAGAGACATTAAACAAAAAACTCCTAATAATACCCCTGAAACCCCCCCCCAGAACAGAAAACAGCAGGCTAAAAGCTAGAGGAGGAGACCTGAGTGAAGCACTGCCTGTTTCCAGACACTTCTGCCACATGAAAAACACACCATGACACCACAAGCTATTTCATGTGAAACTTACAGGCTCTATTTCTTTCATATTTAGGAGGTTTTACTACAGTAAGAATGAATAAAAACATTCAAAGGCGGCAACAAGCAGAAGCCTTTCCAGGCAGGAAGTCTGTCGGCAACTCTCCATGAAACTCAAGTATTAAAAGGAAAACAATGAGGGGGAGTGCAGCCCCACTCCCACTCACTTCTGTCCCTCAGCACCAGCGTTCTCTTCTCCCTCTTGCCAGCCTCCTGCAGCTTGCTCCTGGTGACTGTGTGGGGTGTGCTCTGCTCTGGGGGGTGGTGAGGGCTGTGTAGTGCGCCCACGGAGTGGGTGGGGGGTCGGGAGGCTGCTGCACCTCCCGGCGCAGGGAGCCTGACGTGATCGTACCTGCCCAAAAAAAAGAGACAGCACAGGTCATACGAAGGCTCAGCCTGACAGGCTGGCAGGGCACCGGCACTTAGAGTATTTAAACAAAAAGAAACTGAATAGCTGATCCCTCTTTTAAAAAAGAAAAGACCCAAAAATGATGGACTAGTTGGATGAACTGTTCAGGCTCTTTCAAACATCATACCAAAAGGTTTCCCAATCTCAAAAAAACTCTGGAAACACACCTATGTTTTCTTCTCCAGAGACAGCCAGCATAGCAGAAAAGATATCACATATTTCATTATCTATCATCTCACACACAAACAAGCTTGCTGGCACTTCCAGAGAAGTAATTTCAGAACTTTGTGCAGGAAGGAGTGACGTTTCAAGATCATATTCTTCTCCAGCAAAAGCAGCAGCACTTAAGACTCACAGAGCACAGGAGAAGCTGTATGTGCATATGGGACAGGAAAGGACTTCAGATACCAGCAAAGCTCCAGAAACACGCACCAGAGGAGAATGCATCAGTGCAGGAAAGACATTGGTCAAGAAAAGCCATGGACAAAATACTAAAATGTTTGTGATGGAAATAAAAATATTCTCCATATCCATTTCTGGTCCTGTACTTGCACACAGACACACAATACATGAGTCACTCACAAGCATTGAAGGCTCCAAACTCCAGCAAAAGAGCTGGAGTGAAACAGCAACATGGTTCACAGCCATCACTAGAGTCCAGACAGCTTGCGATATGGTCCCTATGAACAGTGGGGACATCAGCAATGTGGCACATCACTGACCAATATCAGCAACTGGCAGGGTGCTGCAGAAATCACTTGAATACCATCTCCCCATCCAAGCTGGGTGTCACAAACTAAGCAAAGGGAATGTAACTGAGCCATTGTAATCCCAGCAATGGGATCCCCCATTCTTCTCAGGTGAAGGAACATACACAGGCTTCTCATTCCTGACCAGAACTTTTCCATGAAGGTGCCACAGGATGCCCTGAGGCACATCCCCAGTGAAATCTAACAACACTAACTAGCACAGTGTTCACTAGAGCACTTCCTCGAAGAGTTTTAACCTGAAAACTTCAGGAAAAGCTGAGGTAGTGTTCACCTTTTCCACCAAAGATAAGAAGGCAAAGAAAGATGTCTTCCACTCAGATAGAACTGAAATGTCCTCAAAATTGTGCATTAGGATGTAGATGAAGTAGGCCATGAGCTACACCAGGAGTCCTGAAGGAAGCACTACCAAAACAGTGTCTGCTACCAGCCATTCCAGTCACATGGGGAGTAAAACATGACATCATGAGCTATTCCACATGAAACTGTATGCTCTATTGTTTGTATTTAATAGGTCTTACTATAATAAGAACTGGAAAAAACACAAGCAGAATCCAAAGCCTCACTTCTACAGAGCAGAAGACAAGGTAGACTAAAATTACAAAATTCCACAAGCTGGTTTTGGTCAGGGTGAAGAAAAAAAAAATCACATTTAATACATTATTTCATTTCCTTTATTGTTTAAAAAGTCTTATCTTTTCTTAATCTTGGAATCCCTGGGGTTTAAAGCTGACAGCACTCAATTACTACACCCTGTTCTTCTGAAGGCACTGTTCCAAAAGGAGTGGGTCCTTACCTGCAGCGAGCTCCATAGGCACACTGTCCCTTCTGGTAGTACCTGCAGATGGTGGAGGACTTGCTTGTTGATAAGTCATGTGAGAACGGACACTTGCTCCCCTCCCGACAAACTCCTTGCAGGTAGTACCTGGGGGAGACAGATGTTGTTATGGTTCAAGGAACATGCCATGATTCATTGCTTGTTTAGACAATTATTCCCTCACCTGATGATCCGTGATCTCTAAGAAAGGGAATCGGAAAAAACAAGGAAACCTGACGGTTGAAATGCACACAGATTGAAAAGTGCAAGACTAAATAATTAACATTAATAGCATTAAACAATCAGTATTAGTCCCAATACTGATATAAAATACGTAAGGACTGTACCCAGCCTATCCCATCAGTAAATGCCATGCAGGGACTCTGCAGGGACAGACACTGCAGGACATAGTAAGAGCTCTGTCTTTGGGCACAAGGAGTTCTCAGGATAGCAGCCATCAATGGAGAGTGGAAAACTCCTTACAGACTTTCTAATTTATATCAACTGTGACCTTCATAGTACGAAATGACCCTGTTGGCAGCCTGGGTCAAGCACCCGGGTCTTTCTTCTCCTCGTCCTCACACCTAGTGAGCTCAGAAACACCGAAACCTTGGATCCCACTGACCACTACTGGCTAGAGATTAAATACGCCCAAGAATTCAGACGCCGTGGGCTTCTAAAATTGTATTTTTCCCAAGCGTGAGACAAGAAGCGAGCCTCGCGTCACTCAGAGGAGGAGAGGCCTGCTCAGAGAACTTTGTTAAGCGAAGATGAGGACGCGCGGGGTCTGGGTGCCAGAGGAAAATCTGGAAGGCGTTTCCCGTCCCACCAGGCGGCGCCGGGCCCTCGGAGCCCCTCCGGAGCGGCCCAGGGCAACGCTCCTCGGGCCGCAGCCCGGCACCGGCACGGGCCGCAGTCGCTGAGGTACGGGTACAGGCCGGCCCGAGGAGGCAGCGGGCTGGGCCTGGGAGAGATCCCGGCCGTGAAGGGCCGGCGGGGCCTGTCAGTGCGCAGTCGCTCACCTGCAGGTCACCTGCTTGGTGCTCATCTTCAGCCCCTCTCCGCTCCCAGCGCCGCGCCGTAGGCTTCCGTCGCACGGATACTATACACCACCGCGCCGCGGGGCGGGCCGGAGCGCNGCCTTCCTCTTGCGGCCCACCGCCGGCTCCTTCCTCGGGTAGGGGTTGCCGGCCGGGGGTGGGGGAAGCCCGGGGAAGTCATGGGGTTGGAAGAGACCTTCAAAGGCCATCTAGTCCAACCCCCCCCGCAGTGAGCAGGGGCATCCTGCGCTAGATCAGGTTGTTCAGAGCGTGATCCAGCCTGGCCTTGAAATGTGTCCAGGGATGGGGCCACCACCACCTCTCTGGGCAACCTGTTCTGGTATTTCCCCACCCTCCTGCAGAAGAACTTTTTCTTACTGTTTCATCAAACCCTGCCTTGCTCTAATTTCAAATCATTGCCCCTTGTCCTGTTACTCCATGCCCTGGCAAACAGCCCCTCCCCAGCTTCCCTGTAGCCCCTTCAGGTACTGGAAGGCTGCTGTGAGATCTCCCCCCAGCCTTCTCTTCTCCAGGCTGAACAACCCCAGCTCTCTCAGCCTGTCCTCATAGCAGAAGACAGAGGTGCTCCAGCTCTTGCCACATCCTTGTGGCCTCCTCTGGACCCCCTCCAACAGGTCCATGATATCCTTGGGCTGAGGGCTGCAGAGCTGAATGCTGTAACTCCAGATGGGGTTTCACAAGAGGAGAGTAAAGGGGATGGCTGCTTCCACTCACATGGCCTGGCACCCAGCCCAGAAACAGACTGACCCAACCCCTTTCTAGAAATAAAATTAGCTTTTTCCAGTTTTTTTGAGGAGGGTTTTGCCTCTTGCTTGGCAGTTTGGGGCCAGGAGCCAAGCCTTGCTCACAGCTGTCAACACCTGCTCTGTCTTTCAGGGGATATGATGGGAAATCGGATCTTCACGTTGGAATAACTAACGGCCACGGTAAAAAGCAGTTTGTCAAATCACCTAAGGCAGAGGGGATCTTTGAGATCATTGAGGCCAATCATTAATACTGCCACAGCCACTTAGCGGTTGCCTCCCAAACAGCTGCCTGTCTCCCATGCCTTGTATGGAGGCTGTACACTCCATTCAGGTCTGCCCCTTCCATGGTCTGAATGATGAGGCAGCGATTTCTCTCCTGTTGCCACAATATCTGGCACCTGTTAGAGGTGCTGCACCATCTCCTGCTGCTTTGCTGCTGAGGGATGTGTGCTTCTTAGGCACACTGTGGGTACCAGGACAGGGAGCTTTACTGTTCACTATGAAAACATATAATGGAGAGCTCAAAAAGCTTTGCCTGCTGGAATTTACCTAACGGCAGTGAGCACACAGAGCTTCAAATCAAAGCCATACACTTCATGCTGAGGAGCTGCACAGGATGGAATTGACAAGCGACTTCTTTTCCTGGTGCAGGGATGTAAAGAAGCCATGCAGCTTGCTTTAAAAAAAGTTTCAGGAAATGCTGCTTTACAGTTTTTGCTGATTCTATAAATACTGCTATTTAAAATAAATACAAAAAAACCTCACCTTAAAAATCATACCAGGTTCTCTTACAGTAGGCGTCCCTTGCAAAATCTCACTTGAAATGTTTAAAGTGGTCTAATTTGTGAGTTTAAAAAAGAGTTCTGGTTGTCCTCAATTGTCTATCCTTATCAAAAGACATATGTAATTACATTGTAAAAATTGAAATAGGTTTTTGATAAAAGCAAGCACTTTAGTTCTTACTGTGGGCCAGTTAGTCTAAAAAAGAACGGCAGGATAGAAAACTAGAGGTTTTCATCACTTGATTAAAAAAAAAAAAAAAGATACCCAGATGTGATTCTCTGGTGCCACTTGACAACGTGTTGCTCTTATTTTCAGGTGTGGTATATCATTATAATGCGGAGGGGATTCACCGAGCTGAGACTGGATGGGAACAGTGCATTAGCATCCCACTAGTACAGCCAGACATGTTTGGGCTTCTTCAAGTGTGGGATAAGCTCCTAGAGGAATTTTCTACAGGAGATGCCTGGCTTCCTCACAGGTATGTAATTTAAAAGCTGGATGCAATAGGAAGTTTCAGTCTGAGAATAATAAACCATTTTTCATACTCCAAGTTCTCTTGTCCCTGCCTGAAAGCACAATCTGTGGTGAACAGAACATATTAATGCATGAGCATTAAGAGGAAGTGGCAATAGTTCTTGGAGAGCATCTGCTTCCTTATTTCACTCAGTAAAATATTCCTCCATACATAGTAATTAACAGACTAGCACTAACTCTTACTAACAAGCTGTATTTCCTAGGTATGAAGAACATGAGCACAACTGCTATACATATGCACTGGCATTCATTAACAGTGTACTTAAAGCACAAGGGAAACAGCAAATTAATAAAAGTGAATTTACAGAGAAATTTGTGGTCCCACAGACAAAGAAAGCTTCCAAATACATCACTTTGCATCAAGAACTAATGGCTAATGAGTTCTACATCGTGCCCCTTCCTGAGCAAGAAAAACAGTGCTGAAAAAAAATTTGCTATATTAAAGCCTTTACAAATGCAATAGGACAAAGAAATCTTAAGATTCCCAAACTCAAGAGTTGAAGATCCACAATCTACTTAAGGAATTAAAAATACTGCAGTTAACTCCACATGTCAACCTGCACATCCCAGGAGGACAGGGATGCTGAATTTGTACATTTGAAATAACATACAATGTGCACACTACAGAGAATTTCTATTCTTTGTAATTATGCACAGGGCAATGTTTTCCTATTTACATTTACTTTATGTTCTGCCAAGGCATTTAATCCCAGGAGTCCCAACGGCCCTATAATGAAGGGGTTTACTATATGAACTGAGGTAACTTCAGCTGTAACAAACCACAGTGTTTTTTTAGTGTCACATTTGTTTACTGATGAATGAAATGAGGAATCTGTGGCTTACTGCTGAAATCCAAAGACTCTGACTTGCTGCAGATTCACTACAATAAAGTTTATTTTTCATTAATTACTAATAAATGTAACAACAAATAAACCTAGCCTCCTTGCCAGATATATTTCTTTTTTAATTCTTCATGTTTTGCACATTCATTTCTCAAACCAAGACAGATACTTCATATTGAAAGATAATCTGTTAGTATCTGTAATAAGCATGATTTATCTGAGATAAAATATGAGAACAAAAAGAAATTTAAGTTAAAACAAATTAAAAAGATCCTCCAACAGCACTTCTACTTATTGTACATTACACAGCTGCGTATGCTGGCGCTAATATTCGGAAGTCAAGAATCCATAATTTTGTGCAATTTCACATTATTTATTTATGTTCTCATTTCAGGAAATAATTTCAGCTTTTTTTCCTTCTACTAATTTCTGGAAAGTAAGCTGGTATTAGTCCAGATGAAAGTTATATTTTCTCAAAGAAGAAGTAATCATAAATATATAGAGATCTTCCAGTACCTGAAGGAGCTACAGGAAAGCTGAGGAGGGGCTGTTTCCCAGGGCATGGAGTGACAGGACGAGGGGCAATGGTTCAATGGTTTCAAACTAGAGCAGGGCAGGGCTAGATGAGACATGAGGAAGAAGTTCTTTACCATGTGGGTGGTGAGACAGTGGCCCAGGTGCCCAGAGAGGTGGTGGAGTCCACATCCCTGGAGACATTCAAGGCCAGACTTGCTGAGGCTCCTAGTAGCCTGATCTAGTGCAGCATGTCCCTGCTAACTGCGGAGGGTTGGACTAGATGGCCTTTGAAGGTCTCTTCTAACCCAACACATTTGTGATTTTAAATACCAGTGCTAAGCTATGGCTATGTAATGGAAGTCTTTTGACACGACACTACTGACACACAATGTAGTTGCTTGTAGCTAGAAATATACCCCCTTGCCATGTACAGTTAACACAGACACCCTGTTCAGCTGGAAATTTCTTATGCAATTAACACTTTCATTTTGTGTCTGTCCAATAGCTGAAGTCATACTGAGTGAAAGCAAAAACTAGATGATCTTTGAGTTGTATGAGGCACCTTGCACTCATAAGGCTTTACCATGTAAGCTGCCTGAGGAAACAAGAACACGACTTTGTGTTCAGTTGGAACAGTCTGAATTGTTGGACTTTCCACCATCTCTGGAAAATTTCTTGTGACCAGGAGCAAATCAGCTTTTATAGTGAATGAAAATAGGCCGAAGAAGATTCAAACAGTGTCACTGACCAGCTGTGAAGTGTCCTTACATTTACAGCAAATATGTTCTATCACAACACAGAAGGGGAAAAAAAAAAATCTAAAAAAATCTGAAGACCTTGGGTAAGCAAGGAAGCCTGTTGTTCAGAGACTAAGGTGGAGTTCAACTGCCTGAATCTAAAACAGCAATACTTAAAATGCAGTTTAGCTGATACTGAAACCTCCTGGATCAACTTGAGAGAGAGCTGAATGCCTGCTGAGTTGGTTGGTTTGTTTTCCAAATATGGCTCAGCAATAGCAAAGCTCATATTCAGAACTCTTACTAGGAAGTTATAAAATAGCAGACACCTACCATAGCAAGGCAGAACTGCTCAGCACTGTCCCATGCCTCCCTGTACAAAACAGTGGTGTTACCCACTCTGTTTTATGACATGACAGGCCAATGCAAACAGAGCTATCAGTGTATTATGAAAAAAATCATAAAAGTTACAAACTGTTGTAGCTGCTGGATAAAAGAGGAAAAAGCAGCAATGAGAGCAGTATTTGCCAAGCTACAGAGACTGACTTCCTTTCACCTCAGCATATCTTTATTATTTTCTACACAGTAATCCATCTTCAACAAAAGCCTTTTTGCTTTTGACATCAACTTGTGGGTCATTGTCCTGTCCTGGAGCAAGATTTCAAGGAGGAATATTTTGCTGCAAAGCACAAGTAAAGTATGGCATCTCACAGAAATGGGGAAAGGTGCCCTAGCATTCCCTGCTGCCCAACACCTTGCAGTGCTGTTAGGTACTTAGAGTTAAGAAATAAGTAAAATCCTTGCACATTCTAGGAAGAGTTCCCCAGCTCTAAGCAATGCTTGTGAAAATAGGCACTTTTAGTTGGGAGCATCAACCATCCAGGGTCTAGAAACCTAACAGCAACATGCTGCATTGCTCAACACTGCAACAGTCAAGTCTTTCCCCAAATCTAAATTTGTGCAACTTAATCAAGGCTATGAAGTAATGTTTTGGTTGACCAATAGTACCATAAGTATCCTAAAAATCTGCATAATTACTGATGGGTTTTTTTAACTAGCATTAACTAGCTGAAAACTAACATTAAACTCAAGGGCTTATCAAGTTTAAGTCTTCATTTCTGAAGAAATGTAGGAGTCATATTGAGCAGCAAAATAAAGTTCACCTTACAGTTCTCAAGTTCAGCTATAATGAACCTGCAAGCTATTCACAGAAAACTGTTTGATTCCTCATTACTTTGTGTCTCGGGAAGACACTCAGGTTTTGATCTTCAGTGTATCTTTGGGCTATAGCACCTATTCAGCACTAACACCTGCATCTGTTGGAATATGATAGATACCATTGCTGATCACTGCAGTTCACCCACCATTCAAAGATACACATTCATATGTTTAAGGAAACAAACAGGTATTTTGAGTTGGGACTAGCTTTAATTTTTTCCCCTTCCTATGCACTATTATAGTTCATTTTCAATACAAAATTCTCTCCAGTAAAAATGATGTAACTAATTTTAAATAGCATTTACAAATACCAAGCAAATTATGTCAATAGAAACTGCTCTGAGACAATGGTTCCTCAGGAGAAGATCGTGTAAAAACCAAGGTGATGTTGGAAAAAAAGTTTTTCCTATACTGTCAGTTAAAATTCCTCTTGCTCACTGCGTTCACGGGAAGAAACCCAACGACTCACAATCAGCTCCTGCAATAATAATGGAGGGAAAAAAAAAAGCTACAGATAATCAGTGAGGGATGTGGATTAAGCTTTTAGCAAATTAATGTTATGTGACCACTGAGAAATTTTAGTAGATGACTACTTTTGTTCCTGTGAGCGAGCTGGTTTCTCACCTTTTCTACCTTTGTACAAACATTGACCTTGGAGTCTCTGTAAGTATCCCTGTTTCTCCATGCAAACATTTCACAGCAGCAGCAACAGTAAAATTTAGATTAAAAGATCTAAAGTCTTTAAAGAGGTTGCAATGTGCCTCTCATGCCTTGGGGCTCAAAGGAATCTAGTTATTTTATTGCAGCTATGCATACAAGATCCAAAGCATTCCAAAAAGCAAACAACAGCTCCAGCCGCCCACCAGGTGTCCAACTGCCCCAAGGCAAAGCTACACAGGCAAAGGGAGAAGTAATTACTCACCTGAACCTTAATTTTTTTCATACATTCTGGTGTCGTCATCTCTTTTTCAGTCATGTCATGGGGTCTAATCAAATAGCATAACATCAGCTCCTGTTGTTAGACAAAAATACAAATAGATGAACTTCATGAATTAATGAGAAATTCAGATACCAAGTTTCCTACAAAACAAATTGAGCTGGGGAGAGCAGTGTAACAGGCAAATCTCATTTTCCTTATCAAAGCATAACACTGCTCTAAGATAAACAACACCTGAGCAACACTGCTGTACGGAAGCACTAGGTATGAAGCTCTATCATGAAGAAAATCTTCTGGAAGCTTTCAGTTTCACTGTTCAAAAGAGTATCCAGGCAGATGGAGGAAGTTTTAGAAACAGAAGTGTCAAGCAGTTAAGAAGTATCCCTTGGGTCTTTCCTGTGATTCTCACCCAACTTTCAACTTCCTACAGTGAACAGCACTTTAATAAGCTTCCAGAATGCATCTGGACACTGACAAAGTAAACTCTTGCTTGCCTACTGGCAAATAGAGATATTATTTTTCCAGCGTAACTCCAGCTCCCTTTTCCTTCTACATTTATCATTTTAAAGCTATTTTAAAATAGAGCCTTATTCTTACTTACCTTAGAGGCATTAACAGTTGTTCTGTTCAAGCCAGACAAGGACTTCCAGTTGAGTGGTCTGCGAAGAGAACCTTCAAAATTATCATCAACTAATTCAGCAATGACAGAGTAACTGGAAAACAAAGAATATGGGAAAATACAGAAAATAGGAGATCACAAAACTTTAATTAGAGCCTAAACAATATACCAGCATGTAGTAAGCAAGGTGCAAAACTTTAGTCTCTTTCTACTGGGAGAAGATGAAGTTGTGAACATGCTTACTGGCACTTTCCACTCTTCTGCTGATACCAAGCATCTCATATCAGTGCCAATTTGCTAATTTGATATTCATAACCAACTTGATATCTAGGAATTCAATCTGACTAACTAATGAATAAATATAATTATCATTCCTTAAAAAGATTTTTCTGCTGAATCACACAATTTTATCCATACAGTATATTTTTAAAAGTTAACATCAGTAAATGAAATAACTCTAAGTGCATTCACCATATGAGTGCTTAATATGCTCACTGCAGCTTTTAATTTTTAATGATTTATCACTGTAATACTAACTCAGTACATCTGCTAAAAAAACCTTTGCATTCCCAGTATGAAGGCATCTGCAAAGTGTTCCGAGTGATGAATATGTCCTTAACCAGGGAAGATACTAAATTTGTGTGAGATTTACTTATTTGAAAATAAGAAATTAGAAACATGAGTTTCAAACCTTGCATGATAGAAGGGGGGGCCTTTTCGATACAGCACTGAAATGAAAGAGAAACTCCTTAGTTAGACATTCAGAGTTCCCACAGGGGTTTAGTTTCATACCTGAGTCCATAAATATTTTCAAGTATTTTGTAAGATTTAATTACACAAGATAAAACTTCATCACTTTTTGATTTCTGCTCAGAATTAAGTTGTCCCAGCAAGTAGAGAGAGAAGGAAGAGACATAAAAAAACCCCACAGGACCAGAGCAATACGGTGACTTAAGACAGGGGAGTGCCGAGTAGAAGATAAAGAGTCAAAGGACACATAGCAACTGTTGTAGTAAAAAGTTTAGGTTGGAAATTCTCTACAGTAGGCTCCCATTTTTAACACTGTATTCATAACAAGTTTGCCATAAGAACGAGTAGAATCACAATAAGCTAAGTTTCTATTCTAAGCAAGCAATCACATCCCATAGGTTCTAGGAGACACACAACACACAAACTCTTTCATACTGCCCACCAGACACACTAGAAGTTCCTTCTCTGTGCAAGAGTATCATTGCAGCTGGACTCTTCTAACTGAGCTAAATACATTTCCTCTCCCTACTTCGTCATGAGCTTAGAAGAGGAGACTGCATTTAACCAGCACAGGTTTTCTTACACAGCCGGTTAGTCAGAAAAAGCACTTTGTTCCAGTGACAATCCACAAATTATCCATAAAAAGCAATCGCTGTAGTATCAGTTCTATGAAGCTAAAGGACTAGAAAGCTCAGGACTAAGAAGTCCACTCACCTGAAGACAGAGTACTAAGACCAGTGATCACTGAATGGTTTGCATTGGAAGGGACCTTGAAGATCATCTAGTTCCAAACCCCCTGCCATAGGCAGGGACACCTCCCACTAGCTCAGGTTGCTCTGTGCCTAGTCCCGATCTGAAGGACTAGCTCAGCACAACCTCAATGAGCTCAAAGGCATTAAACCCCAAAATTTTAAATACTGAACAGTACAAAAAAATTCAGCAGCATTGAATTGAAAAAATTCAACAGTATTAAAACACCTTCTGGTGTTTCAGTGCATGCATACATTAAAAAACCATCTTTCTGCACAATCTCTTGTAATGGTAAACATTACTGGAGTGCTTATGTTGACTTGAGCTGCTTGTAGTTCTTGAATTACTTAGCAAATGGCTATGGACACTACTAATTATTCCTGTAAGATTAAAAAACCCTATCATCAACAAGTGAGAAAGTTTCTTCCCCCTCATGCCCTCCCTCCTATATAAAACATAGAGCAACAGTTCTAACAGCAAGTTCATCAGAAGTCCACCTTCCATTAAATGAGATAATGAGATGATGCATGGACTCTGAATGGAGATCTAGAAACAAATGTGATACTCCAGAGACTGCAATGTTCACACTGCAGAAGATGTTTAGAGGGGGTAGAGAAACTTGCAAGGGAATTTCAGTGCAACCTTGTATTAATTATTAACCTCTTGAAGCAAAGTAACAGGCATTTCAAGGTATCTCCTCAGCTACTGGGTATGTATGGTCTACTCAACTCACCCTAACTTTATTGCTAACTTATGGTCTGGACAAAAATGTCTTTTGGAAATGCAAGTAGCAAAGCCTGCTTCAGAAACACTGCACCTCATTACCAAATTCAGCCCTGGCACTGGAGTCTTGCCCCATCTGAAAGGAAGTCACTTGAAAATTATTCCTTTTTTTTTTTCTTTTTTTCTTTTTTTTTTTTTTTTAAAGGAAGCTACTCACAGAGATCAGTTCCGTACTTCAGGCCAACTTTGGGCACCCAGCCCTTGCTCCGGAAGTAATGATACGCCATGTAAGTAGTTTTAAAATTGGGCTTCACTTCACTGAAGATTTCCCATAGCTTCAAAATAGTTAGAGGCTCCTAAGGAACACAACCAAAGGCATTAATGTGACTGTGTTAATACTGCAGCAGACACAGAACACTGTGTGAAGCAGACCAGAACAGCCAAATATCACTGCCTACTACAAAGAGTATGGACTTCGGGTAACTAAAACATGGAATCTCTAAATGTAAGACAGAAACCTGTTGCTCCATGTAGTGCATTTTTAAGCATTTCTCAACCAGTCCCATATTGCCCTTGTTAAAAGGGAAATCTGTCAAATTTTAAGCTAGTAGCATAGGTCTTTGTTGTTACATTAACACTAGCTTGTTATACTTACAAACTATTGCATAAAACTCAAAGGAATTTTCCTGTTTCAGGAGCATATTCACCATATCATGCCTCCCATACTGTTTTCCCTGTATTTCTTAAGTTAAACCCTTCTCTAAAGAAAGGTTATTTGCCTTGGTAAACAAAACTTTCAGAGCAGTATTTTATACACAGAAGTAGCATTACTTCTAAGAAATACTTCCTAATTACTCTGCTTGGTGCTTCCTCTGTCAGAATTAACAGCATAAAATACTGCCATAATAGGTAAAAATTTTCAGACCAAAACACATCCAAATTAATGGTATCCCCAGTCACCCAAAACTAATAAAATCTCTTACCTCACCGTAATAAATACTTAAACATCCCAGAGCATAAACCAAGAAAAAAGCCTGAAAAATTAAACAGAGTAAGTTTAACTGACAGGTAGAATCTTCCTGTAGTTCATATTCCATGCAAGAACAAAGGTGCAATTAGTTTTATACAAGAATTCTAGTGTCATAAAGACAAGTTGTCTGAAAGTTTACTTTGATATTTGATATTTGTCTTTATGATCTTTATTTTTAAATAAACATACACTAAAAAAAAAAATCTGTGCATGTGCTGTACATTCCTGAAGGTATTGTGCTAAAACTAACACACATGAAATTATTTAGGAGCAGCACAACCGAAGCAGGATTTATATAAATGTGACATTTCTATAATAATCCTACCACAGGTCTTCTCTCTCAGTATGATTATCCATCTGAAGTAAATGGGATTGGACCCTACATATTTTTAACCGTATTATCTAATTATCACAGGTTATTAAAAATAAGTTGAATGACTAAGAAAATTCATTTACTCACAAGACATAGGAGAACCCTGTACTTCAGAAACAGGTATTAAATTACATTGTAACATAGCTTAGTATTTACTTTATAGATCCAAAGAACTTGTAATATACTTGAAACATACCTCTTCCAAACTGAGTTGTAAATACTCAAAAATTCTAAATGGATTTCTTCTGCATACTAGTTTTTCCTTCTTGACAAACTACAAGAAAAATTTACCGCATTACTAACACTTTAAACCAGAAAAAACACAGAATTCTGAAAATAGCACCAATGACACAATTTTCTAAACTCTTTTCCTTACATTTTCTTGAATGTGAACAGAATTTTCTTCAGGACATAAGCTACCTTCTTCTTCCTCTTGCACTAATACATATTCTGGAGCACATTCTTTTGACTTCATCATCTCACAAGATCTTTCCTCAGTGTTCTCTGCCTTGCAGTCACGCTGCATGAGAAAACCATGCTTCTGGCATGACACTCCAGCTATCTCTTTCAAGTCACTTTGTTTCTGTCCGGTAGAGCCACCTTTGGCCATAGGATTAAACACTGGATCTTCTTCCAAGCAGACTTCCTTGTTGACTTTCTTCTGATTCTCACAACCTGGAGCTACTGCATTTCCAGTAGGAAAATTTCCATCTGTAGGAGATTGCCTCCTAAGATCTGTATTTTCTGTAAATGAGCCCATTCTGTTGCAACTATTAGTGGTTTGTTTAGCTCCATCCTCTTCCAAAAATGGCAGCTCAAGAGGTTTGGTGTAATTCTCAAGAATTTTAGTAACTGAGTGGTCATCAAATCCTTGCTCTTGCAAAATACTTTTAGCCCACTGAACATGACACTGATACCTAGAAAACAAGTAAAACATATGAGAAGCTCTAGGGCATTACATGTTTTAATAAACATCTTTAAAACAAGCATTTAAAAAAAGATGATTCCTCAGACTTCTATAAACAAATCTGAACACAAGCACCAATAATTGCTATGCAAAATACAACATGTAAAATGTAATGTGGCTCCAGTCATTAAGAAGCTACAGGCAAGATTCTGCTACTTTCTTTGGCTCCCTTTTGCCTTCTCCTTTCTTGTGGCACCAACCAGCGTTACCAAATGCTGCACTGAGGACTACTGCTATAGATCTGCAAGAACGTCACCAAGCAAAGAATCCCTCCTCCCACTGATGCCATGTGAATTCCTCAGAAAATCGTCTTGGGTGTCAGAGCTTGCATAATTAAAATATGAAACAAGACTTTGCATTTTGAACTCTCACACTCCCATCTATTATGCAGCTAACCACTGAGAACTTGTATTTAACTAGCCTTGAAACAGCAATGGCATAGCAAAAACAGATAAGAAAAATCCTGAGCAGAAACTGCCTTTGGTTTTGACCAAAGTCCTCACATCCCTGACAAATTACAATAATCCTATCAGTGAAAGTTGCAAAAAATTCTAACATTTTTCAATTATAAAGGAGTTTTTAACATCCCTTCAATTATTTCTCCTTGGAAGACAACAAGAATATCCAATTGAAGACATTACCCCTCCTTCTGACTGGAGAAAGGGGAACATAATTCCCATATTTAAAAAGGGAAAGAAGACCCAAGAAACTACAGGCCAGTCAGTCTCACCTCTGTGCCTGGCAAAGTCATGGAGCAGATCCTCCTAAAAGTGTTGCAAAAACACATGGAGGATAACAGAGAGGTGATTGGAGGCAACCAACATGGCTTCACCAGGGGCAAATCATGCCTGACCAATTTGGTGGCCTTCTATGATGGAGTCACATCATCAGTGGACAAAGGAAGGGCAACTGACATCATCTACCTGGACTTGTGCAAGGCATTTGACACTGTCCCACATGACAGCCTGGTCACCAAACTGGAAAAGAATGGGTTTGATGGATGGACCACTCGCTGGATAAAGAGCTGGTTGAATGTTCGCACTCAAAGAGTTGCGGCCAATGGCTCAATGTCCAAGTGGAAACCAGTGACGATTGGTGTTCCTCAAGGATCAGTACTGGAACCAGTGCTATTTAACATCTTTGTAGGAGATATGGACAGTGGGATTGAGTG